>JAQMWT010000003.1:0-242829 GCA_029834535.1 Chrysophaeum taylorii | reverse complement strand
ATTCAGTCAGGATTTTCAGGACTTGTCCTTGACGTTGTCGGGAGTCTGCGGTAACGGTACACAGTCGCATCGCGTGGCGCATCCCTCCATGGCACATCGAACTTTTTATTAGTATTGTACCTCACTCAGGGTGGCTCTTATTTGATCTTTTCACCTTTGACGCGCACTGTGCGTTCGTCGTCACTCCGGAGCACACGAACAAAAACAACGTTCGCGTATATTTCAACGCAAACCGGTCCAATGGAACTCCGTGTGCTGATCAGGGCGCACGTACAAATCCGGACCACGTAATACAACACGTAACGGCAGCACTTCGCTCGTCGGCGACCGATGTAGTCGCACGATCTCACTATCCTCCACCGCGTATGGCGGTACAGAAAAAACCTTCCCGACCCCCGGGTGACAAAGGGGGTACTCACCGACTCGTCCTAGACCTCACTAAACGAGGAAAACACGGACTCGGGGTCGGATACGCTCGCCACACACCTTGCTCACGCTCACCAAGCCCCCTCAACAAGATGGAGAGATGGTGATTATGATAGCAAGGATACTACAAGAATACAGCAAGAATGCTTCTCACAGAGAGAGGTATGGACGTCACTAAGAAGATAGGGAAAGGTGTCCCGTTGAACGGGTATCAAGCCTCGAGAGAGGAGGGAGGGGTAAGCCTTAGCGGTCAGGAGTTGCCGCCACAGAGGTGGAATGAAACTAACTAAACTAACTAACTAACTTCAGACCTCTCCCGAGCATGGGAGCCAGGCCGGACCGGCAGGAGCCGGTACGGAATCACAGAGGAAAATCACGCAGTTGGGGCAGAGGCGAGGGACGAGGACGGACTTGTTGATGGTGTACCGCCACTGCGCGCGGTCTTTATGCGAGGTCGTGCAAAAGCGTCGCAGGCCGCGGACGTGTGGTCCACGAACAATCGACTGTCCCGTCGCGTTTCGTTTCGTTCTGCCCAACCGAGCGAACCATCCCGGCGAAATGAAGACCGTCGGCTTTCTTGAACTTGCGGAACAAGATGCGGGGAAGAAGTTTTGAAAAATGATCAGCGATCTGGTCGTGAGTAGGACACCAGAGGGGACGAGTGACCGAGTTGGCCTGGTAGTCTCGAATCCGAAATTCTTTCGCAAATTGATGTCGAGAGGGAGCACTGATTAGGGTGATTAGTACCGTACCACTCGGTTTTTACAGGGGTAGTTTAAACCTGGTTTTTTGTTTTTTTTCCGGTAAAAAACAACACACAAATTTGGGGGTTTAGGTTTTCGTACCGCCACGTCAGCTCACCATGTACACTCTTCGTGCTAACCCCGAATTGAGTGCCGGCCTTGGCTTGGTCTTCTAGGCCGTCGAACCCAATGGCTCGAGCGAAGTTGCCGGTGGCGAACCACATCTTGTTGATATTATGTACGGTCTCTTCCAAAAGCCGTGGCGCCCACGTGCGCCGAAAGGCCTCGGACTTGGGCAAGTGCTTGACGTAGGCGCGTTGAGCGCCCTGATCATATCGATGGAGAAAGAGGTGTTGACGATGCTGAAAGGCAGAGCGCAACCAACCATGAATTTGGTGATCTTCTCGTTGATTAGATTGGCACGGCGCGTATCACACCTATCAGTGACTTCGGTGACTCTAGTAGCTTGCTTCGACACGACTTGCGACGGAGCCGTCCCAGTCTTCGGCAACAACGAAGGCGCGGACGATGTCGCTTCGAGGCGCGAAGGTCGTGGACACAACGGCGGGCCGCTTATTCGTGGCCCATACACACCCCGAGATATTCTTAGCTGACGACTTGCTCGCGAGCGTGCACTTAACGCCATCGGGCGTGTGATTGCAATCCAGGACGATGTGCTCAAACCATTGAGTTGGCTGAACTTTTTGCGTGCGTGCGTGCGTGCAGCCGCGTGCCGCACATCTCCATTCGAACATGCCGTCGTCTTGGCGTTGTGATCACGTAGTCGCTCACCGACTCCTGGGCCGTCCTCCCCCTCCCCGCCCCTCACCCATGAACATGGTCACCATAACGGTCACCAGCGTGTGCAACTTCAACTGGAGGCAGCGAGCGTGTGGCACAGAAGAGAAAGATTTTGCTCCCTGAACCAAACGGGCGTCCTGCAGCGTTTTCTGAGAGTTTCGATGTCAACTGGACGCGAGAAGATGTTTAAACCGGTAAAATCCAAGTTAAATCGGTTTTAAACCGGTTTAAAACATGTACTAAAGTACTAAAACTAAACCCTGACTTTTGATACCGGTATTTAGGTTCGGTAGTGATTAGCGACGTGTAATGCGCTTGCGTTGTCAATAAGCAAGGGGGATAGCGGGAGCATGATCACGCAAAAAACGGATGACGATGAGAAGAGAAGATGTAGTGGTTTTCTCAGATACCCGCCCCCTCCTGCCGGACCAGGGGCCTCAACAGACTTCTCCCAACCCGAACCGTGGGTGAAACCACCACACGCCCGATCTCTCAGCGTATACCTTACGCCATCACGAAATCGGACAATCAATGAGGGTAATAATTCAAGAAGACAGCAAGAAGCAATACAAATGCCCGGTACATGGGTTCAGCGGAAGCGCAGGTGAGGGTGTCGAGATGACACCCCCCCATAAGTGCAAGGTCCAGTACCAGGGCAGCAATCAGGGTAGTCAGGTGGCAAGCAGGCAAGTGGGGGGAATGGGCGTACTGCCACAGGAGCCCCCTACTTGAGATGAAGTCGTCCTCGACTTCAAGGGTGACGAAGGTCACGCTCACGAATGGTACGATAAGTCGTTCAGCTACATCGCAGGAACTTTGTTGCTGTGGAGACCGAAGTTAGTGACGAGGACATCGATTTCATCCGGGCGAAATCAGTCACACAGGGTTCACAGCCCTCCATGTTTGGTCGTAAACGTGTGAAGCTACCTCCGTCCGCATCTTTATATTCTGGTCTTAAGCGTCGCTCAGCCAGAGGCTTAGTAGGATCAAAGACGCGAGGATCATCGCGCGGTCCCAAATCGGTATAATAGTGAAGCGCAACTGTATCATTGTCGTGGTCATATTCTTCGTAGACTTCGGCAACATAGATACGCTTCTTCCACGCGTTGATCGTCTTTCACCCTGAAAATCACGAACTTAACATGTTTGAACCGGTCGCGGTCCGAAGGTAAATGCAGGGGGGCGGAAGAAGTGTCGATGGTTGGCACTTTCAAAGGCACAATCTGTTGTACAGATACTACAACCGATTCAGCATCATCGTCGTTGACGTCTTGAATTTCGTAAACGACGGGAGAGATCTATCTGGTAACTATGTTCGGCCCGCGCCAAATGGGCCGTAGCTTGTGGCGCGTCTGAGGCACGAAACGCAGAACATAATCACCTGGGGGAAACTGGATGTCAATTTGGTGGGCATCATAGTTGAGTTTTTGGCTCCTGTGCTCTGCAGTGAGCTCGTGTAACGAGTCGACTATAAAATTCAAACTTGTTCTTAAAGTCCACCAAAATCTGATGACGTGATTGCGGTAGATCACGCTGTTCACTCAAAAGATTGTAATCGGGTGGTAACAGGGGTTGCTTGCCAGTACGCATCATGAAAGGTGAAATCTTCGTTCCCGGAATGTACATCCTATTATACATGAATGACACATACGGGAGGAAATTCGACCAGTCTGGCTGACGCTGTTCATCGATCGCAGCTCGCAAGAAAGCTTTGATGAATCGATTGACACGCTCAGTATGATTACTCTGAGGGTGATACGGAAGGGTAGTACGATAACGTACGTTGAATTGACGAACAAACGTGCGAAATAACCTGTTCGCGAACTCATTTCCATTATCCGTGACTATGCACCGCGGTAGACATCCCTCAAGTAAAATCTTTTCCACAAACGCGTTCAAAATCGAATAATCCTGCTTCGTGTTGATCAGAGCTAATTTCAAGAAATGTGATGCTGCATCGTACATTGCGAGTATGTACGTGTACAGGTCAGCGCCTCGCAGAGGTCCAATCAAATCCATACCTATGACATAGCAATCTCCGACGCGATTCGGTTGACAGAGCAAGCCATGGCGCCTAGGCATGGTGGATCGAATCTTCTAGCAAATAATGCAGGCATTGACGAACTCATTAACGGATGATGAGACGTTTGGCCACAATACCGTTCTAAGATTTGATTCGCTGTGGAGTCTCGTCCTACATGGCCTCCGAACAAGCCTCGGTGATGCATGGCGATCACACGCTTTTGCATAGACTGAGGGACCACAATAAGACGTTGAGAAGCTGAATCATCGACCTTATACAACACGTTGTCATCAACCTCATATGGTATGATGACTGCTCGTCTTGATCTTTCTGTTCAGAGTCGAGCTTTCGTCTGATGCGCTTGCATGTTTCATCCTCAGCTTGTTCTTTCGCTATCTCATCGAGAGTGATCTCATCCTCCGCTTGATCCGCAAAAGGGAGACGTTCGACGGAGTCAATTGGCTCAGACTCGTATGAGAATTGATGTGGTTGTACGTTCTGTCGCGTACTAACTGCTACCATAGCCGCGGTGGGTCCGCTGTCCGTCAGCATAGGCATCGTCACCGAAGAGAAGGTGAAGCAAGCTGTGCCAGGGACATCGGTGGGGATTTCTTGGAAAATCAAAAAAGCTTCATTGATCGGTTCCCCGTCTTCATCTTTCTCGATCAATTTGTCGATAGGGTTGCGCGACAGACAATCCGGAATACGCATGCCAGGGGAGCTTCCAGGCTTGTATCCGAGCTCCCGGTCGAATGCAGCAAGCCGCATAGCCCATCGTGCTAACTGTCCAGACGTATGATTCGAATCCCGAAGAAACGTTAAGTTACGATGATCCGTCTCTAACTTCATCTGATGACCTTCGATATAAAATCGGAAATTTTCGAGAGCAGAGAGTACTGCGAGGAGTACCAAGCGCCGAGGATCGTACTTCCTCGTCGACTTAGGCACGGTTCGACTCCAGTTCTCGATAACTCTCTCTTCGATTCTTTCTCTTCCATCGTCGTCAACGACTGGTACCTTTTGAAATAGGTAAACACCCAGCCCATGCGCGGAAGCATCAGTTCGAATGTAAAAAGGTAACGAGCAATCAGGATGGTAGACGCCCTTCGAAGTGACAATAGCCTCGATGATGGCATCCCAAGCTTCCTGACACTCTTTCGTCCACTTGAATTTCACGTCCGGCAACGTCAGTTGTCTTAATGGCTCTGCAACTTTCGCAAAATTCCTTACATAACGCCGGCAAAAACTCCCCATTCCAAGGAAAAATCGCACTTGCTTCTTAGGGTCAGCATCCGACAAAGTGCCAGGAATTGGCATGTGTCTGATGGCTTCTAAAGACCTTGGTGATGGAAGAAGTCCGTTCGGGGTAGATAAATGACCCAAAAACTCAATGACTTCTTGCATAAAATGAATCTTCTTGATCTTGGCGCTGTACCCCTTCAAGGCGAGATGGGGAATAACTTGCAAAAGGCACTGCAAGTGATTCTTTGTATCTGCGTGACCGGCGAGAATATCGTCGATATATGCCACGAGATCACGATATAGCCATTGCGACAAGTCAGTGTTCAACTGCTTGCAAACAAACATCCGGCTGGTTTGACTCCCAAAGGTAGACGCATGTAGCTGTACGCTCCCAGAGGACTAGTGAAGGTGACCACATCTTGTGCATCCAGCGACAATCGTAAATTGTGATAGCCCCAACGAATATCCAAACTGGAACGACAAAACTTGTCGATGAGAAACATCAACGCGTCAGCCATGCTCACACTCGGCCAGCTATCATCCTTGAGCAATGCATTGAGGCGCCGTAGGTCGACAGCTGCTCTGTAAGCATTGGAAGTGCCAGGCTCAGCACCTTTCTTAGGCAACATCAAAATAGGGAACCCCCATGGAGAATTCGCGGGACGAATAACTCCGTCTCGGGTCCACGCTTCAATCTGCATCCGCCAACATTCAATCTTTTCTTTCGACAACCGATATGGCGAGAGTTTGACGGGAGTCGGGTTCTCTTCTTTGAACCGGAGCGTCACTTCAGGTGAATCAACAGGTCTCATCACATCATCGAAAATGCCCACGAATACGAGATTAAATGATTCATCATCAGCTTCTCGTCATTATCTAAAGCAGGATGCTCTGTAATACCCAACTCAGTCATCACCTCTTCGACCTGCGCGACGGTCGGAGGGATGACCTGCATGCTCTCCTGACCCGCTAAATGAGGAGGCATCACCGGTAAAGGTTGACCATGTTCGTCGTGAGGCGCGTCCGCCCACGGAACGTCGTACTTATTGAAATACGCGGGTCGCTCTTTCGCGGTGCCTTCTTCTTCCGCAGTTGCGGAGGGCTGGTTATCGACATGGTTGCTCTGCATAACAGCAGTGGCGACGGTGCAGCAGCGGATGGTGCAGGACTCGCAGAAGAGTAGAGTTCATCGGGCGCAATCCATGATACACTTCGAGTGGCAGGGTCGAGCGTTGGAATGCGCGACTCTACAGCAAAAGGTGAAAACCGTAGAATATGGTGATCAGGTTGGGCTAGCGTAGTCGTCGCAATATTCCGCAACTTACCCAAATTTCGAAGTGAAGGTTCAAACGCATTGTGCACTGCTAGCGCAATCCGCGTCATAGTCGCGGGTGGCACCATACTGCCAAGCATCTTCATAGCTACTGTCTCGGAAACTGTCGCACCCCATTGCCACGTAGCAGGAACGGTCATAATTTCCCCTGTAAATCCCAACGCTGGGCCAAAACGGTCCCGTAAATTCGGTGGTACACGCGATAATAACGGCAGTTCCAAGCGAACATTGCAAGCAAGTAGGCGCGTGCGCGAGCACAGCAGCTCTGGCGTGATACTATAGAAATCAACACGCGGCAATAAAATTGGTGTGCACAAAGGGATCACTGATGGTTCCTGCTGGAGCGTCCATCGTCCAATCACATAAGGTGCGTTGCGGAAATGACGCAGGACCCAAGAAGTAATAGTAGCGCCCTTGCGTGCGTCCCTGTAGTGCAAATTGGCAGTCGATCCATAGATACACGGCGGACTGGCGTGAAAATAAGAGTGCTTCCAAAAATCTGAGTGTAAATACGACAACACCAAGTCGTATGTACGACGATGAGATTTCCCCAACTCATGCAAAACATAGGGAATCTTCGGAAAATTGAGTTCAAAGGTGGCTCGGGCTTGAGGACAAGCATCCAAAGCCAGGACAATGCGAAATGAACTGCCATATAGCTCATTGCATCGCCGGATACCCAATGTTGATCCTCCAGCGCCAGCAAAGTAGACGACGACGAAGGTGTAGGTGGTGGGTATCCAAACCAAGGAGGCGTGCTTAGATAGCAGCTCCTTAACAGTCGCCTCCATCTTCATTTCTGGTGTTTTTTTCACTTCTTCATCTGGAGGTGGCTGAGGAGGAGGTCTGTCACTCAAGACATCCTCCTCGACTTCGTCGTCGTCAACAGCAGCCGTAAGAGTGGCATGACACACGTCATCAGTGGCTTCTAGCTGCATGTTGACACATCCTTCATGCGGCATGATCTCGCCTTCGACCACCGGGACTTCGGGGTCGATACCAATGGGTTCGTCACCAATGTGCTCCGCAGCCACATGAACTTCGTTGGGCTCGTCAGCGCAATACGATGAATAGGAGCCAGGTACAAGGCGGAGATCTGGGAGGAGTGACCGATAAGGTCGGAATACGTGACCCTTTTCCAGCGGCACATCGCACTCCATCTCCAAGAAGTACGGTTGGCTTGGAAGAAGAAATCGAGTACTCGTCACGTAAGCGAAATGAGGGATGATATCTTCCTCGTCTGCAGGACATTTAAGTTGGTCTTCCGCTTTTTCAGCAGTCTGATCACCGGGAGGAACGTGATGGTGACTCGCTCTGATACGAATAGAGCGCAGTAGACTGTCATAACTCCACGGTTTACCAACTGGCGTCCAAGTTTGGATATTTCCGTATTGCACAGCAAGCTTAGCTGTCGGGAACATCTGCACTACCTGCGGAGTCGCATCGAATGCATCATTGTAAAGGACAATTCCATGCTGGTCTTGTGGCGAGGCGGAAGTCCGATTCTTGAGAACTCCAATGGTCACTTCAGAACGCCGAAAAATAGCTCTCTCTGTCGCATAATCCAAAATCGTACCCAAGAGTCGTAATTCTCGAGCTCCTAATAGTAACTGCCCATTCGTTTGACCAACGAAGAACATGAGCAGCATGGATGTCGTCGGCACCAAGGAGATCCGGAGAATGACCCATTCTCGAATAGCAGCTCCCGAACCTCCTGATCCATTTAGAGTACGAATAGTAGGGAGTGGCTGACGATAGATGATTTCGCCGTCACGATCAAGTTTGCGATACAAGCGGTGATCGATGTAGGGGGAATCAGCCATGCCATCCAAACCGGCAGCGATGATGGAATATTTCGAACCATCTAGCGAAGAGACAGCCACAGGCACATACGTCAAAGAGGCGGATCTCGTGCCATCGTACCTTACGGCTTTATTTTCACGATGGTCGGGATCCTGAGTGGTATTCAACGCAGTCTGAGGGCAGAAACTCTCGAAATCCGAAGAGATGGAAGGGTGAGCGGCATAACGCTCGGCGCAGTCGTCCCTCGGTGGCACTATCTCTATAGCAACCAAGGTATCTTGTCCCCCACGAACAATCGTATACCCCAGTTCGTCACGATTATCTTCGTCTTCCGAGGGAGCTCTAGATGCAACTCCAGTCACTTCGGTACTTTGCTCCTGCTCCTCCACCCATGCATCTTCAGTGATGACCAAAAAGGAAGGAGGTTCCATGGGGTCACCACGGGAATAGCCTTCTGCAGAGAAGCTATCATCATCGCCCCCAACATCGTCATCGTCATACACGTTGCCCTCCATGAGCTCAGAATACTGCACAGTGCAGTAGTCCGCTCACTTAGTGTCATCCTGATCTTCGCCAAGCACTTCAAGCCACTGAGCGGCGACACCATCATTGCGCTGGCTAGGGTTCGCTCTCTGAGACTGTTGCCCTCTAACCGGTGGAGCCGTCTGCTGTGCCTGACGAATCAGGTTCATCGTGTTGAGAGCCGAAGTCAGATCCTCCAGGCGCACCGAGGTCTGAGCGGTCCGCTGCACTGCGGGCTGCCTTCGGACCACCTGCTGTTGAGTGCCTGCAACCAAACGCTGTTAAGTGCCTGCAACCAGCTGCTGTTGACCTGCACCTGGCACCTGTGCTGCTGTGTAGACCACCTGCGGCTGTTGCACAACGCGCGGCCGCTAGCTGAGTCACTGAAGCCTGTCCTGCTGCAGCTACAAGCGTCCGTCGGTATTGCTCCTGTCCTTCTGGCGTTGCTGGAAAACCCGCATTCGTCAACGTCTGAGCAGCACGCCTCTTCCTCGAGGGATTGTCCGGCACAGGACACACACCGTTGTCGTGGTTAAAACTACCATGCCGGCCGCAACTGAGGCACGTCGTAATTGCTTGACGCGTATGGTTATCTATCCCCTGTGGTAGCCAGGTTCCAATTCCCGAGTCAGTAACATAACCAACCCGTTGGATTGGCTGCAACTGCTGCCTCTGTTGCTGCTGCTCTCTCCTCATCCGTGGTGCGCGCTCCTTTCCCTTCTCCTTCTTAATCGCCTCTTCGATGTTGGCAGTAGGGTTGGCTTCCAGAATCTTGGAAATCTGGATGGTCAATTGAATAACATCGTTGAGAGTGAGAGTAGATGCTTTCATATGCGGTGAGGCCTGAGCAAGTTCGACGCTCGTCCGCGAGCGCTCAGAATTGAGCCCAGCAATGAAGTGCGAACGGAACGCAGCCGGATCAGTATCGCGACCTGACATTGCTCTCCACTGGCCGAATTTCTGCACCCATCGCGCGATATACTTATTCAATGACAAATTCCCTTGCCGTAGATTGAACCACTCACGTT
The DNA here is from genome assembly GCA_029834535.1 of Chrysophaeum taylorii. Lineage (NCBI taxonomy): Eukaryota > Pelagophyceae > Pelagomonadales > Pelagomonadaceae > Chrysophaeum > Chrysophaeum taylorii. The sequence continues at coordinate 232,908 of JAQMWT010000003.1, read as the reverse complement.
CAAGCTCCTCAACCGTAGCCCGAGGTGGACAAGGAAGCCTCGTCGCCTCTTGCATAGCATCCAGAGAGTCCTCATCATGCTGGCGCAACTCTTTCAACGCGATGGTTCCTTCCTTGTATTGTTTCCACATCTGCGGCCGTTCGGCTTCCCATTTGCGATAAGCTTCCATAGGGGCGAGTTGATACTCGCCTCCAATCACGTTCGTCGCTATTGAGGGTTTGTCAATCCTGCCTTCGATCATACGCCGCAATTACATCCTCCACGCGTCCACCTCATCACGATCCTTAGTAATTTGCCCAGTGAGATTCGAAAACGTGATACGTGTCATACCAGCAGCTCCCTTCTTGACATGAAGTATCTCTTCTTCGTCACGAAGACGCGCCGAAACGGGATCAGTATGATTGTGCGGGGTAGGCTCCGGTCGACTTCGCGGTGGCTGATCATCGGTCAGTGCCGATACAGCGTCATCATCGTCGGGCGTAACACGAGTAGCATCCGGAGAGGTTGGCCGTGCCTCTCGAGCATGCGCCCGCATGGAGTCCTCCACCATTCGTCGAAGTCGATCGTTGTCGATCCGCTGCCGCTCCACTTCTGAGCGTTGTTGTTGCGCGTCGCGGCGGGTGCTTTCAACTTCACGTATGACTTGCTCGATCTGCGACTGGTACATCTCGAATCGTTCGGCGCTGGTCTGCAGAACCTCGGGGTCGATACCCACGCGAAAATCTGTCGCTCTCGTATTCGCGGATGGTGGCCTAGGAGGTGCACTCTCCTCTGGTCCACGCATCGCCGTAAACGGTCCGGGTTCCGCTCGAGATGACTCCGTAGTATTCATCGTACGTTCGTAGGGTCGTGCATACGGGTCCGTCGGCTCACCCGGTCTTGAAGTTGCGTCTGGCGCGACCGTAGCTCCCCCTTCGCCGGCGCGTGGATCCGGAAGGATAACCGCGCTTGGGGGGCTGTCGAGGCTATCAGATGATCTTGCCTCTCTTTCGATGCCGCTTTCCTCGGCTTCCGGCCGTTGAAAGGCGTACTGAATGGTGTTCTTCCAATAGACGCAAATGGAGTCCCTGCACTGAATCGTTGCAGACGCTCCTGTGTGTCCCGAAACCACTGCGGTCGTTCTGTCATTGGCCTCTCTGCCATGACCGCGCTTTGCCCGGATAATAGGCTTAATCCGGACGCTCACAACTCGTTTGTTGCACTCTTTTCGTCAGACGACAATTGCCGGCAGCCGTCTGACTGCGCGCTGTACCGGTGCGCTGGACTTACGGAAGTATTCGCCTTGCGCGTGAAGACTATGGACGGCCTTCCCGGTGCTGTCGCTCGCCGTCAGGGAGGTGGTCTGCCTCGCGCGAGCTAAGTTAGGTCTTACTCTGTCTTTGCCTTGTATGTCTTACGATGTTTGCCTCAATGAGTCGCAGTGACTCCGCTCCCCGTTCGATCCGAATCACGTAAAATGAACCCCGCGGCGGTACCCGTGATCCTCTGGATCTTCACCCACAAATGCGTCGGCTTCGCACTCACTCGACCGTTACGAACCGACTCGCCGCCGAGAAACAGGAGATCGATAGTCCGGGAGTTGGACTATCGATTCCCGTTTCTGAGACCACTGTAGTGGTTTTCTCAGATACCCGCCCCTCCTGGCCGGACCAGGGGCCTAAACAACCCTTTCTCCCAACCCGAACCGCGGGTGAAACCACCACACGCCCGATCTCAGCGTAATACCTTACGCCATCACGAAATCGACAATCAAATGAGGGTAATATCAAGAAGACAGCAAGAAAGCAATACAAATGCCCGGTACATTGGGTTCAGCGGAAGCGCAGGTGAGGGTGTCAAGATGACACCCCCCCATAAGTGCAAGGTCAATACCAGGGCAACAATCAGGGTAAGTCGGGTGGTAGGCAGGCAAGTGGGGGGAATGGGCGTTACTGCCACAAAGACATTATGAAACCATTGGCATTCATCAGCGGCTGCGCTAGCGGCGATGAGTTCGGCTTCATGGTGCTTTTGACAGTAAGAGTTTGGCGTTTGCTAGACCAGAGTACGAGGTTGCCAAATACGAAAATACATGCACCAGAATGAGATCGTAAGCGAGGGCCAGAATTGTCAGCGAAACTGGCATCAGTAAAACAAATAAAAGGCGAACTAAGATGATGCAATTCGGGGTAGTTGCTGATAAGATGCTGAATAAAGGGCGTAATAGAGGGGCTGTCGGATGAATAGTCGAGAGAATCATTCGGAGTACCCTTCAAATAGCGAAGTAAAACGTATAAATGTAGGAGATGGGATTGCTCAGGGTTGTGCATGCCTTTGCAGCATTTGTTGTGCAGAGTTGTGATATCAGGACGGCATGTGACAGACAAGTAGATACTAGTTGCAGAGAATTCCGCTAGGCAGTGGTTATATCACTGAGAGACCATCCCGTCTCACCGCGTGAGTCTGGCAAGGTAGGTTTCAGGGGACTAAAGGTAGGGGTCCCCCTAGCCTCGGTACACGACATACGATACACAGCAACACATCAGTGTAACATGTAATTACTACGTACCTGCGGGACGCGCTAGACCATGATGATGAGCTTGAGCACAGACCAAGAGGACTATTTTACTGTAGAAACGGAAAGAAGAAGGGTAAGGAAGAGATCGCGTTCTCAACGGACGGAATAAGGGTAGGAGTTAGCAGATTTCTCTGCACTAGTGCCACAGTAATGGGGAAAATGCTCGGGTAATAGTTCCAAGGTAGGAGCCAAGTCGGAAAGAAACTTAGCAGAAGGTTTCTGAGTGAGTATTTCAGAGTAAGGGACGTCAGAACTACGGAGGTTAAGTTTATGCTCGGCGAGCATCTTGTTTATCTTTGCTGCTACATTCATAGTGAGGTGACCAGCGGAGACATTATAATGGACGTCGATACCAAGAAACTAACTAAAACTAACTTCAGACCTCTCCCGAGCATGGGAGCCAGGCCGGACCAACAGGAGCCAGTCCGGAATCACGGGCCTGTAGACGAGGAGCGCCGAAAGGTCGGTCGGCGGAGAGTGACCATCAAGCTTGCCGCCATGCGACGAGGAGACCGCGATGTGACTGACAACCAACTCGTCGATAACCTACCGTCTTCGCCCCCCGGCCATACCCCGTCCCACTGCGAACGTTCCGGCTGCCAACCGGCCCGCCCGGGAGGCGAATAGGTGCCAACCTACGCCGGGAGGGCGGATGCCCTCGCAAGGCTCAGGATTCATGAGGCACCGTCCTCCATCGCAACCGCAGTCGACGATCAGGGTAAGATACCAATAAAAGATCGAATATTGTCGTGCCAAGTACCTTTGCCATATTCTTTCTCCAAGGTGGAGCGAAGAGATGTGATTTTGGCGGTGTTGGTTCCAGTGATCAAAAGATCATCGACGGAGACGGATAGGAGAACCCATCTGTTAGTAGATCGATCCCAGCTGACATATAGGCGGGTGTCGACTTGTGAGCGTTCAAACTCGTGTTGTCGAAGAAACGAGTCAAGCTTAATGTTCCATAACAAAGCTGACTGTTTGAGACCATAGAGAGCCTTGACGAGTCGGAGAGCTAACTTGGACTCTGGGTGGTTCTTCTGTATCTGCTGGACAAGGTTCTGTGAGACACGAATCCCACGAGGTAAGTCGATCCATACCGGGCGATCAAGTGCCGATTGGATGAAGGCCTGGGGAATGTCCGCGTGCGCAACGGGGAGCTTGTGCTTCACAGCGATGGCGAGCAATAACCGGTTAGTGGCGAGCATCGCGGTTGGTGAAGATGTGGCATAAAAGTCGATGCTGACGCGTGCCAAGAAACCTCGGACAACTAGACGAGCCTTGTAGCGGTCTGGGGTGCCGTCGGCAATAATACTTGACCTTCAGTTCGAGTTTCGTCGAGATAGACGAACGGTCTCGCAGTAAAGGTTCTAGCTTAAAGACGCCGTTGGAGCACAGTCCTTCAATTTCCTTGCGAATCGTAGCAATGTGCTTGAGCTTATCCTCTTCGCTGAGTCCTTTGAGTTCGACAATCTTCTTGGGCTCATAGACAATGTCATCAGCAGTCACGAGCTGTAACACTACATGGTCGATGCACTGTAAGTCATAGTCCATAACTTCTTGGAGAATGTCTTGATTCCGATCACTTTGACTTAAAAAAAGGTGTCCGAGTTCGCCAGAATCATGCATGAAGGCGTGTCTGTGACGAGAAGCTAGGTGGTAGTGCTGATGCGCTGAGATGTCCCATAAGAGAGAGGAACTCATACAACAGAATTCTTGGTTCCATTGACGCGCATAGTACTCTGCCGGTGACAATTCGTCATGGCATACATAATTCTCGAGAACAGAATTGTCGTTGTCCAGGTGATCGACCAGAACAGACGAACGGTACGGGTTCTTTGGGAAGTTGACGTGCGCGAGTTCTGCGTCGGTTTCTCTCTGCAGATCCAGTGCAGTGCCGCCAATGATACCATAGTCTTGGGTGGTGTTTGCGAGGTGGCATCCTATCGGGACATGATCTGGCGGCTTAGCGTCCCTTCTAATGTTGAGATCAGATGCGATGCTGGCGGCATGGCTTTGATGCTGAGCGCTGACACCGATAAGAAACATCAACGTGCTAGACATGCTGGCTGTGGCGCGAGCCGTGGGTTGCTCCTGCTGGTATTTCCAGTGCGACCATATTCTGATGCGATAATGCGTCTGGTGAATAGTTGTCCATCGTCAACACGTTTCACTATGTAGAGTTGATCTTTGGGAATGCGGAATCCGCGCTCGTCTTTGAGATCTGCCTTGAGTTTGTCACTCTGGTTGCGATGCACAAAGACTGGAGTAAAACCTGAATCGTCGAGAACAACCTCTAAGCGATCTTTTCGCTTGGGCATCGGAATGCTCCATCCGGCGGAGGTGGCCTGTTGAGAAACGAAAAGTCCTGTTCAGGTGTCTCGTCGCTGACGGGACTTGTACCAGTAGCAGAGGTTTGATCTGGTTCCTTATTCTTGTCTTCGTCATCGGGTTCGTCTCATGGTTGTTATCATGAGTCTCGCCCTCATTTTGCGACTCCTGTCTAAGTTCCGGCATTGACTGATCGCTTTTAGCTGGGAGCGGGTCCTCTTGCTGTGCTTCTGCTGGAAACTGCGCCTGTGCTTTAATGCGCTCAATTTCCTTGTTGCGATTGACTACCATGTCCGCATCAACGTGGAAGTCGTTCGAGGTGACGCTTTTTCATATCGCCCTTGATGTACAAGCAGGATAGAGCTGTGAACATCGCGGATAAATCGGTCCGTGCCAGGAAGCTTCGGTAGATTGTTGTTGCTATGAAAATAAGAGGCGGAGACGCTGGAGGGTTCCAGTTTTGGCTTTGCGGGTATACGAATGTGACAGGTTCGCCAAAGGGGAGGAGCTTCAAGAGTGGTGCCGTAGATGACATAATGCGCCTGGGGACGGTGCAGGGCATGTGAGTGCGCGAGGGCAATCCATGAGAGCGCTGATTGTCTGCTTGGATCTTATGCAGCAGAGCAAACGGGTGGTAATACTCGGCGCTAATTGGCCTTCCTTCAATGCGGACGCTGCGCAGATTAAGGAGGCGAACGACAGTGCCTCGAGTATTTTCTTTGATAATGTTTTCCCCTAAGTTCCGCTGGTGTAGGTGGCGACCAATGATTTGAAACTGGATACCAAGTTGCACCTTGAGCGGGTGGAAAGGTACGGAGCGGAATGTGGAAAAAGCATCAGATGAGATGATTTTCACACTTAAATCGAATTCGACCTTAATCACGTTGAACACGTAGAGGATGCCAGCAAGAACGTCCTGCGCGCCCATTTTCCTCAGGAAGTATACCCGTTTGTGTGCCGAAATAACACACACGAAGTGCATTATGTAGCGGAATCCACCATAGCATTTACTGATTCTCGGGTAGGATACGTCCATGTGGAGATGTTGGCCATGAGCGTAGGCCAGTTCATCCTGTGACCAGGAAGCGTTCTTATGACTGAAGCTGACATGCGATTGACAGCGCTTGCATTCGCTGCAGTCTTGCAGATATCGATCATCACCTGGGCGGAGGTTCGTTACGTTAGCGGCAATCGTTCGGCGAAGAATCTGGGGTTGCTGGTGGTGTATGCGGTGGCAGCGACACAGGAAAGGGTAAGGAAAAGGAGGGAGGGTAAGCACTAAGAAGTAGGGTAAGCCCTAAGAAGCAGGAGTTTCCGCCACATCGAGCTTATGCCTAAGCCACCGTGATTTCCCTGCAGCCGCGCTCCCTCTGGTCCGATTCTCCAACGCCTGTGCCCGCGAAGAGCGCGAGGCGAGCAGAGGCGCTCGCTCCCGGCCGAGTCGCGGGCCCCCAGTCCGTGGCCGTCCGTAGGTCTATAGCTATGCTGGGCGCCTGGCAAGCAAGGCATGCAAGCCTCGCGTTAAGGCCTATTCTAGCGTGCGCGCGCGGTGGTCAGCCACCCCCCTAGCACGAAACTTTCGTGCTGGGGGTCGCAGCTCCCCCCCCACCCCCGACGCGGCTGTCGCCAAGCCCTTTCTTTCGCTGGGTACCTTGCCCGACTCAGTCACTCTGACCTTCCTCGCCTTTTTGCGCTTTCCATGAGCGACGCTCACGAGGAACCTCCTCCTCCGCAGGCCCACGGAGACGCGCTCGAGAAGTTTCCTACGTGACTTGTCCTCCACTTCGGCGAAGATTGAGATGCGGAGGTCCATACCCGCTTTCAAGTTCGCGGCTGCACATGATAACCACAGGACGAAAGCTGCTATATTACCTATTATTTGGCAAGCAAGCAACACCGAGGCTCAAGAGCCACGAGCGCAGAGGAGGGGAAAGCGAAGAAAGAACACAGACGACGGCGAAGAATGAAGCAAGAAAACGCAAGCGTGTCATAATCATCACGGTTATAAATTCTTAAGCTGAAAAAGCCAGAATGGATGGGCACAGATTAAGAGGCAGAATGAAGAAAGACCACAGAGGACGGCGAAGAAAGAAGGGGGAAGGCGCGAAGTTGACGGCGGCAGCGAAGGGGCCGACTGTAGAACAAAGAGTGGAACAGAGAGGACACATTGTGAGGACGGCAAAGAAGCAGGAAAAGGGGGACGAAATGAAGAAGTTTATTAAATGGAGGGAGAGGCAAGAAGAGGGAAGAACAGGTGCGAGCAGAAGGGGCGACTCAAGAAAAGGACAGGAAGTGGCGAGAGACCAGAAGGAAGAAGGAGCGAGAGAGAAGAAGAACGACGAAGAAAAGAAGCAAAGAGAGACAGCGGAAGACGATGCCATGAAGAAAGACACGGGGTGACGACGCTAAATAGCAGTGGCAGCACGATGCCGCACTTCCCAAACAGGCCTCCAGGATTCTCTCGTTCTGGGCGAGGCGGCCAAGTGTCTTGAGAACACAGCTTAACCACATGTCACCAGCATCGACGGCACAAGCAACAAGGATGGTCATGAGCTCCGCCGGCAAACGACCGAGCACAAAGTTAGAAGCAGCGTCAGTGCCACCCATATGCGAGGGGGAGGGGGAGGGCAAGAGAACGTCGCGTCCTAAATCAAGCACGAGGGAAGTATGGTGAGCAAAAACAAGGGAAGTCAACCAGTCACGCAAGCGTGTGCTCGCAAGTACAAGATGAAATAGCAGCGTAATCACTAACACTGTCGCGCCGGGATTTGGGCATGGAGTCATAAGTTAGCGAAGCGACTCGGGCGACACGTGTGTGATCAAGGAAGGCACCCCCCCCCCCAGGCAACAGGACGCTGCATGGTGGCCAATTGCGCCATGAGGACTTCAAATTAATGGTGAGTGCCATGAAGGACTTACACGACCGACAAAAAGATAGCTGCGTGATTAAAAGTAGAGGGGCGTCGTCTGCAGGCTCATATGTACGAAGACGCGCAACCCCAAGCTGGATAGCCGAAAAGTCGAGCAAACCCAATCAAGAAGGCGACGTCACTGGAAGGTGACAAACCAGCGCCGGTCATGACAAAGAAATGCGTGCAGGAAAGGCGATCCGCACACCTGCTCCAAGCCGACCACGCGCCGTGTGGCCGTCAGCAAGATGCTAAAGGGACTCGACTAAGGTGGACTGTTTATAGAGTTTGCGGCTTTCAGGGAAGCCACGCACCAGTGCTAGATCAAAAGGCTCTGTTTTTATAGCTCGAGCTCTAGAAATTCCATTGTTTTGGTCTGGGAAAAGACAGAAGAAGGAAGTTCGTCCTCGTCTCGACGCAGATGGGTCGAGCTCGCACCTCGCTCTCCCGTGCCCTATCTAGCTTTCGCACTATGTGTCTTCAGTCACTGCGGCAAGCGCGAGAATTAGCACTAAGTGTCGCTGGTTGCGAGCGCATAACTAGGCTGCGGGTAGCCATCTATGTACTGTGATGGCAGCCTGCTCAAGTTCGACGCTTACACAGGATGTGTAGTGAACTCTACCGTCGTGCTCAAATACCAGGTCTTCCTGACTCGGTGTGTGCAGCGACTGATCGGCACGTCTTCGAAGGTCCCATCAGCGTTGAATCTCCGAACAGTGATGTCCATAAGCGAAGTCGAGTAAACATTGGTCTGGGACATCGAGTCGGTGCCGCCGAACCAGTAGCGGCGGTCGCAGGGTTGTGTGCAGTCGACGGCACGAAGATCCGATGGCCTCCTTGCAACGTGCGCCGCGAAGTCGGGGTCGAGTGACAGCTTGACGATGGCGTCAGGGTTGTCCTCCAATCCTCTTGCAACCACATCGCGCGACATCTCGACGTGCGCGGCAGTGATTGAGTCGACGCAAATACCGCGCTTCAGGAGAACCTGCCGCACGCTACCGCGGTAGCCGCAGTGCCCGTCGCCCACCTCGTTCTGACGTCGGCGTGCGCATTCCGTCATTTGCTCGTCGATAAGACTGCGCATCACGTCGGCGAAATCTGCATTGCGTACGATCCGAAACCAAGGGGGCGGTTCCGAAGTCGCGACGCCAAGCCCATCCGTGTAGTGCGACGTTGCCAACAAGAGGTCGACTACCGAGTCGCCCATTCGCACCGAACAGAGCGCCGTGTCAGCTTCCGCAGGACGGAGGACAATTCCTTCTTGGGGCCAAGAGCGACCGCTGTCAGCCGAGCGAGACATAATTGTCCATCCGTGCAGGAGCTCGCCCGGGATGACGCCTTCGCGATCGAGTGCTGTCGGTACAAAACCCGACGCTGGAGCTCTGTACTCTTGCAGGTCGAAGGCGCCGAGTCCACACAAATTGCTTGGATTCACATCGGTCACGTCGACGTGGAGGTCAATCGGGTCGTTACTTCCAGGAGTCGGCCTGGCCGGTTCTGCTTCTGACATCACCTCATTGTGTACGCCGTCCTCGTCGTCCTCGTCGTCCTCGTCGTCACGCACTCCACCGTTGTCCCTGACTGATTTGGCTTGTTTCTTCGTAGCTGGTCGCGGCTGGAAGGAGGCCCTTCGAGCCTCTGCAGCGTCGTCGCCTTTGCTTCATCTACCCGCTGCTCCTCAGCACGCTTGTCGCGTTCAATCTCTTCGTTGGTACGGCGCTTTCGCTGCTGAAGGTCCCTCCCCCGAGACATCGTTCGGTCAGTGGTCAGTCGATGTTACTTGCTCGTCAAAATGTCTTGTGCAGCACGCCGCAAAATGCTGACGTGTGACGAGCTATTCTGGCCTCTCATTGGCTAGTGCTGACGTGTGACTAGCTAAACGAACCAATCAGCGTTCAGATTAGCTCGTCATAGAGCTCGCAGTACAAAATCAGCCCCGATCAAAATCCATCGCTACGCGTGAAGTGAATGCGCGCTCTCATCCTTAATATCGCCCATGTTTAATTATGTATAAGCTCAAAACAGCTTGCCAGAATGGACGAGCGCAATGGCGGTGCGCAAAGGCTGTTATGCGCATTTTTGACATCGGCCTCGACGCCATCCCGCTACTATGGTATATACTGTGGCACTTCGACGCGAAATTATCGAAGAAGAGGCCGTCGATATTGGTACTGATGGCCGGATGACAGTTTTTGGAGCGTGCTGATGTGTAGCTCGCTCACCTCTAGATTGTGGGCATGACGGGGACGCCGCGAAGAGCGGCTGGCAACAAAATGGCGAAGTAGGTGGGAAGTGACTTGCAAAAGAAACGAGATAAAGAGGAAATGGAAGACGTGCAGGCGTAAAATGGGCTGGGGACTCAAGGTGTGTAGAGATAGAAAATTCCATTTAGGGTTAGGAACCCCCCCCCCAACCCCCTTAACCTCATCACTCCACACTTACAACCACAAAATCGCTGTATCGCACACCGAGCGATAAGACGCTTTTGAGGGAGGCAACGTACGTGACTTGGGTGCATGTTTGTGGTGGAGCCGACAGCTGGCGTGGAACGTTTGTCGTGCATTCCAGTGATGCGAAAATGCTTACAGAAGTGGTTCAGTTGAAGCGAGTCTGTGCATAGTGCGCGGAGAATGTTCCTGAGAGCGCAACGTCGATTTTCAGGAGGCAGCGCGAGCGTGTGGCGTCCAGAAGAATGCTATGCAAGGGGACACACAGGACCGAAGTGGTCGCAATGGAATTGTGCATAGTTTGCGGCTGATCGGGTCGTTCAGAACTCTTGAAATCTGTGTCTGTTACTGCAGCCATGGGGAAAGCTTTCCAGAGGCTTGGTCGCGGTGAGACATAAGGATCGGTGGTCGAAAGGAGTGCGTCCTCTGACCGAAGGTTAGGGAGCGGGTGATCAGGTGTTGCGACTGGTGCTCGTGCGAAGACATCCATCAAATCGTTACATGGCGGTCGCAGATGGGTCCATGCAACCTGCTGAGGAGTGTCATCCAGTGCATCCAACCGAGAAGGTGGATGGTGGGTGCAGCAGCAAGCGCCGGTGAGCGGCAGTGCGCGCCTGTCTTCGAGGAGGGGAGGCGGCGAGGTGGAGCCAGCTTCGAAGTGATCGGGAGCTGCTGATCGAGAGATATCGAATAAGGCGGGAATGCCTTGTGAATCTGAGCTGATACCTGCAGGTGCGGTGAGTGCCTGCGAGTATGGTGACCGTGGGACCGTTGACAGCGTGTCTTGTCCTTGTGGATTCGGCATTGCGGGGTCATTGGTGGTGCTTGGATGAGGCGGCTGATCTGGAATGGTCGAGGAGACCATCTTCGAGACTTGTGAAGTGGGTCTTGCTACTTCGTTGTATGCATCATACCAGGGGACTGAATCAGAGGGGATGTTGTCAGTGGCCTGCGGCTCTTGTGCCCGGTGCATGGAATACGGCGGAGCTTGAGATTCTTGGATGTGGTTGCCATAGTCGATGTAGGCGTAATACTCGGGAACATCTCGAGGTGTCTTGATCTTTGACTTGTTGAAAGTGGGAACGAGATGGCTTGGTCTTTCTTCGACAAGATTGCTTCCTGGGCCGTTGTGCCCGAAGAGAGAAGAAGCCCTTATGCATGTCTCGGCAGCATGATGGTGAGCATGACCATCTGGCAAAGAGCTGTCTTTCGATAGTTCGGAACTTGTCGACTCTTGATGTGGGTGGTCTTGATTCTTGGTGGGACTTTGCACGTGGTGATCTTCGCTGGTGGTAGGGGTACGGTCGCAGGTGTTGAATGTACGCCCTCGCAACTCGGACGCGGGGAGGTTGTCGAGTTGGAATGAACCAGGGGGCTGATAAGGCGAGCGGGTGCAAAGGGGTTCAGGGGGTGCCAGAGAGGCGAAGAGTGATTTGGCAGAGGAGGAGGGGCCAGAGATGGCGGGATGTGGAGAACAGAGAGACAGAGTGGGTGGTGAACCAGGAGAACCAGATCCGGGGCATCCGTGGAGGTGGTGATGATACTCGGGGAGAATCGGGGGAGAGGCATTGGAGGTTGGTTCGGAAGGGGATGAAGGTTGGTTGTGGATGGGGAAAGGAGGTGGAAGATGCGATGGAGCATCTTGGGTGGGGTGAGTGGCATCCAATGAGGTAAGAATGGTTTGGAGGACGGCGTTGGTTTCAAAGTGGGAGCTGCGGATGTCAGCGTGGGCAGTTTCGAGTGCCTTGAGCTGGGTGTGGGTGAGATGGTGTCCGGCTTAGGTGGAGACCAGTTCGTCGGCTTGGATGGCGAGCTAGGCAGTGGCGAAAGCCAGGGCGGCGTCGGTGGTGGTGAGTTTGTTGGCTGTGGAGGACAAAGCGTCATCCTTCTGAAGGAGCATGGCCTTAGTTGCGGCCAGTTCGGCGGTTTGGGAGCGGAATGCAGCCGTAGTTGTGGCCAACTCGCGTTGGAGCTCAGACGGAGGTGCATTGGAACTTGGATAAAGGAGGTGGGTGGGTGCTTGAGTGGGGACGGAGGAATGGTGGTAGTCGTGGAATGCATAGTCACGCGGGTGGAGGTGCAAATCGGGGGAACAGCGACTTTCGAAAGGTGTTGAAGGTCTGTCATGAGGGTGCGATGGTTGGGCGGCAGGAACTTGAGCCGCGGAAGGAGCTGTGGTAGAAATGGATGTGCCCGGGGCCGTTGTGGCCGTAGGTGGCATGGTCTTGTGGATGGAGATGAAAGTCCTGAGCGGAAGATGATGGGTATCGGACAAGGGAATCCGACAGTGGGGCGGCATGAGCTTGAGCAGCGGTGGGGGCTTGGTCAGGGATGAAGGTGCCGGGGCCGTCATGGCCGTATATGGCATGATCATCAAGGAGGTGTCTGGTGCGGCGAGCGGGTTGACGAGGATGTTGGGGAACGTGTACATGTGGTGTAGCGGGAGTCGCCGATAGTGGGGAGTTAGGCTCCAGTGAAGGAGGTGGAGGCTCCCGTGGGGTTGGGGTGAAGGAAGTAATGTTTATTGGTGGTGGTGTGTTCAAAATTGCTGGTGCGATATTCGAACAAGGTGGAATGTCCTCGTGAATGTGGGGTGTGCCAGGTTGTGGAGTAACCTTGGCTATGCCTGGGTCCGGAGGGAAGGCAGTGGGGTCTGAGACTTTGCCGTGGGGTGTTTGACATCCGGTGGAGTTGTCGGCATGAGGGGGGGTGACCATCGAGATGATCGGGTCTTGGGTCGCGACTTCGGGAGAAGTTTGCTTGTGCTTGAGGGGAGTTGCCGTATGAACAGCTGGTTGGGGAGCTTGTTCAAGTTGCTCGTCTTGATCGAGTTGCACGTCTGGATCAAGTTGCTCACATCGAGCTTCGATTGCGGCAGTGATTTTAGCTTTGAGATCAGCGTAATCGGCGGCGATTCTGGCTTTGCCAATAGCTTGATCAGCGGCGAGTTGATCCAAGAAATTAGCTTTGCGCCGTTGGCAATCAGCGGCGAACTTAGCAAATAAATCGGCTTGGAACCGTTGAATGAGAGCTTGTTGTGTAGCGAATTGCGTCGCTACTTCCAGACTCGGGACTTGTGGGTTTTGAGTCGCCATCGTTTTCGAGTTGCGTTTTGCGCGTTGTTGGTTGCCTTTTTTTTTTTTCACACTTTTTCACCAGTAGCAAACGATGAAACTTGACTACGGTCTTAACACAGGGGTATATATAGCCCCGGGCACTCGCACACACCAGGACCGGCATTCCTACCCTCACCTTTTGATGGCGTCGTCGTCTGCTGGGTCCCCACCGTCTCGCATACATGCTTGACTCGCCCCAGATGTTCACGTTTCACTATGATGGGGAAGCACAGGGGTATATATAGCCCCGGGCACTCGCACACACCAGGACCGGCATTCCTACCCTCACCTTTTGCTTAAGACTTTCAGGAACTTCAGGAGATTGCTCTTTTCTGGAAATCCTGATCCTTTGTCCGAGACGTCGATCGATATCGATGTCTTTCGGAGGACGTTTCTCCACCAGTACCGGACTGGGTCCTTACCTAGAGAACAGTAAAAATCACTGTGCCTCTGGTAGAGAATGGTGGCAGTGGTAGTGCTGCCTTTCGTCCTGTCCTCTAACGACACAAAGAGCAGCACAGCACGTCACTCCTTATTTGAGGACGCATGTCACATGCCCGCACCTTCGAATGCTCTACACGCCTAAGGGAAACCCTAGTCACTACGGTACTCACCGCTCTGGTCTCAGCATCTCCGCTATTGAGGATGCACCCAGCAGGACAGACCCTTACATCGCCTTTGGTTCAACTGCACTCTCCTTCGGCGACCCCTCTTTTCGACTTCCCGCTCTGGAACCCAAGCATTTCAGGCCGGATACTCTCCACCACGTGATCCCAGCTCACGCGCCCATCTGCCCTACCTTGCAGACAGGTCAGCCGCGAGCCACACTCTTTTTGGCACTGACTTCGGACCACCCGCATCACGCGCTTTCGCTCTTGGCGCATGACACGCTTTTCGATGCTCTCCGCGTCACCGCCTTTAACAAAACGACACTCCTCATTTCCACCGACGCTCCGCGCCGCAACGTATCTCACGACCTTCAGATCACCAACCTAAGTCGCTCGCGCCCGCACCACGTCGCGCGCGCCTTACGAGGGCGTATTTCAATTGGCGACCTCACAGGTCTTTCGATGCATTTTCCGACGTCCGACTTTGAACTTACGAGTTACTTTATGGCAATCCCCAATGCAGATTGCGTCTGAAGCTGCGCAATCATGTCTCTGGAACTCCAAAGCAACAGAAACTGCCAGACAAGAGAGCACTCAGCTCTCAACAGCTGCTCAACAGCTACTTAAAGTCTCGCACATAGCAACGAGTACTATCTCGCAGTCTCTATTGGACGACAAGACGAAAGATAAGACCACAACGGCTAGCTACACCAGCCAGCTCATTGATGTAGCAGACGAGACAACGCAAACCAACTGCACAGCACGGTTCCAGACTATGCAGACGATGCTCAGGTCCAACGCTCAATTACTCGACCACGCAAACGTTCTGTCACCTGACCTTGCACTGCTACTGGCTCCTGTCTCATTCATAGCTGATGCACCCCATCCGATGGACCAATCCCTAAGAAAGGTCCCGCTCGCAGAAGCACCACCACACGACACAAATGTACATCATGATGACACAGGTAAGCGCACCACGATCATGCACACAAGCTCATTGCGCCTATCCGATCACGATGAGACGAATCTACAGCTTTGCTTGACCCCTTCGCCTCTGGAAGACAAAGGCCGCCTCTCAGCCCCCCAGGCACCTGACCCTTCCCTGTCGCTGCAATTCGTATTAGCACAGACGATCTCGCCTCCCTGCACGACGGCAGATCAGGCACAAGCCAATGTCAGCACTCTGCAGAGTTATGCGCACCCGCTGGAATTTTACCAGCACGGCTACCTCAGCCAGTCAGGTCACTGCACCACCTCGGTCTCCCCTGACACCAGGTCGACGTATCGCTCATTCGCGACCACCTCAAGTCATCTAATGGACGACTATGATCTCGAGCATGAACTCATTGCAACGCTTGAGTCATACCCAAGAAGGAATCCTTGTTTGGAGTCACCTCAACCACTCCCACAGGAACTTTGGCCACCAGACGCGCCACCCATGTGCTCATGGTTTCTCCATTGGTTTCCTCCAAAGCATTTGACTGCAGCAAAGACAAAATGAAACCTCCCCATGCGACTATAACCGCATTCTCGTTCGGGACACAAGAATTTACTTCATGTCATTTGTTTACGCCCATAGTACCGCGACACACGGCAACCAAGATAGAAGTGGACTGCGTTCCACCCTCATCTCTGAGCGCCACCCCCGACATGCTGCTCCCGGCACTACTAGCCAGTCCCATCACGTCAGATTCAGCTCCCATCGCTTTGTATGACGTCATATGTCATATTCCGATTAAAGCCCAGACACCGCACAGGCTACAATGCACTCGCGACGGCACGCTCACCGCCCCTCTCGGTTTAGACTACGAACATTGCGCCACACCCCTGGTACACTCACAGTCAACTGAGACGCACGCTCGCTTGTCGCACAGTACGATGCCCAAACACCTTTTGATTCGTGATACGCAGAACACTGTCGTCTCAGCCACCGCTGAAGCACCTCCTCCGATCGCCTCCCGGCTCTGCGCTCGTTTCGCAATCATGGTCTCTCGGTCTCACCGGCAATTCGAAGATTCCACCCAGTTCGAATTACGAGGGCGCATTAGTATTCCACCGACGACAAGATTAGTTTCGATTCGTATGGGCGGGCCGGTTGGCAGCCGGAACGTTCGCAGTGGGACGGGGTATGGCCGGGGGGCGAAGACGGAAGGTTATCGACGAGTTGGTTGTCAGTCACATCGCGGTCTCCTCGTCGCATGGCGACAAGCTTGATGGTCACTCTCCGCCGACCGACCTTTCGGCGCTCCTCGTCTACAGGCCCGTGATTCCGGACTGGCTCCTGTCGGTCCGGCCTGGCTCCCATGCTCGGGGGAGGTCTGAAGTTAGTTAGTTAGTTAGTTCGTATCAGTCATGCCTCCTATGGCTACTCTGGCTACACCGGAACACAATTCAGGGCACGTACCGAAGTCCCTCTTTCTAAGGACCTCCGTCACACGCCAAGATCTGATGAGTATTCGTCGTTCCTCCCCGCTTCAACGCGACTCCCGACGATCAAATCCCCGACGATTTGTGATGACACTAAGTTCCGTCATCAATGCAATTCAGAGCCTCCCACGCTCCTCCGTCAGTCTCTCGCAGGTCACACCTCTCAAGTTTCAGCATTCCACCCTCGCTCGATTTTATCCAGCATGCTGCCATATGCAAACGAAGTTCAGTCACGCCAACGCCACACTTCGCAGTTATCGCTAGTCTCGCGCAATAAATGCTCGCCACCAAATGATAGCCGCACGCAGAGTCCTTTACTCATCTCTCTTCACGTCCCTCCCAGCACTATGCTTGAAGTTGAAGCTCTGCACCACTATGGTTCGGTTGCAACACAACTTCACGCGAAATCCTCGTCCAGTTCTGATCATACCTCGCATCTGTCGACATTGTTATCGGAATCATGCTTCGGACACAGCTCAGACAGCACCAGCGTATTACGCTCTTATGGCGCACTCGGTTCGCTCCTCTCCGTTCGCACTGCAGGTTCAATCTTGCAGAACTCTGAATCCAAGAGCCGCCATTGCGATTCGCACCCAGCCGACGCTTTCCGTAGCACCCGCGAGGATAACTCCCAATCTCCACAGGTTGGACACGCGCTCTGCTCCCAGCATTCTACCGGGTGTCACTGCCGCACACCGCTAGCCCCACCCAGTTGTGTTACGAATCAAGGGAAGTTAACTGCCATGCCTATCTCTTCCTTCATCCCCGCAAAGTCGCTGCACACTCGGTACCAGCCACAGTCTCGCATGACTCATTGTCGGAGAGTTCTCGCATTATGGACGTCACCTCACATCATGTTCATTCTTCGGACATCCCCCGTCCACAGATTAATCCTCTCTTGCAACATACGCTCCCTACACGTTGTAAACTGTACAGCTCTCGCGTATCGACAAATCCCTACTGTCGAATGTCTCCCCTTTCAGTCACTGCACGATTCACCAGGGATGTACCACGCTCCCTCGCGCTTGTACATCAAGGGAAGTTTGATTCTGGTGAAAACGTTTCGTTTGATTCTGATGTCAACGACTCCGGACATGAAATGAATAGATCAGTCGATTGTCTCAGTTCAGGATCACTTTGCAACATAGAACACGAAAGATGCGACTTTGACCATACCTTCGAAGTCAACTCTCCCCCTGGCACGGACACTTTCTTCAAGCAGTCCATCGCCTTCAGGCATTCTCTTCTGTTGCCCAACTCTTCTGCATTTTCTGCACAGGGCACCGACTCGTCAGCACAGGACACACGCCTGTACCCACCATCATACGCGATACACTCGCAAACCTCAGTCTCCGCCCAATCAACTTTTGATGATAGCCACTGGCTGCTTACACGAGACTACGAATCCAAACCTACAGCAAGTTTAGAGTACGAACCCAAAGCTACAGCAAATTTAGAGTTTTCATATTTATGGCCACCCCCAGACAACTTTATCCCGATGTCCTCATCGCGCTACGATTATCCGCATATTATTTTAGACGCTCATAGCCTAGCTTCAGCTGTCCCACGCTACACTCAAGACGACCGCTTTGACACGTATGTGACAGGCAATTCTGGTTCTCTCCTATTCCAGCAACAGCTCCGCCTTACTCGCTCTCATTACGACGATTACCTTACCATGTCGAAACCGATTTGGTTAAATGGTCATATCTCTTCATGGGATCACGCTGGCGCTCCGTCATATCGTCAAATCTTTACTCGCCCAACATTAGCCACAATAGCCTCTCATCCACACGGCCACTCTCATTATTCGCCTTTCCATCAACCATTGGTCTGCTGCACCATTCCCGACTGCCTGACCCATGATCCCTCCTGTTATTATTCGTTGGACCATCCGCTCTCCTCAAATGATCCCCCAGCTACTTCGGATTTATCCACCGGCACACACCATCCCCTATATCATTAGCCACCGAGCAAGATGACGATCTGCTCTCTCGCACAACACTCGCCATACTTCATCGTTAGCCTACTTAGCATCTTCCCCCACATTTCTTCTTACTCACGATCGATGCTTTTTCCTTTCTTTGATCACCCGCTCTTTCTCCTTTCTCACTTCACACACCACCTGCGTTTCGTTTTCCTCTCTCTCTTCCATGCACTTCGCACACTTTCCTTCAACGCCTCCTCACGACTCGACATCCATTTGTCCCTGGCCAGACATTTGTTTTGTTTGTTCCAGATTTCGCTCATCCCCG
This sequence comes from Chrysophaeum taylorii, assembly GCA_029834535.1. NCBI lineage: Eukaryota > Pelagophyceae > Pelagomonadales > Pelagomonadaceae > Chrysophaeum > Chrysophaeum taylorii. The sequence continues at coordinate 214,261 of JAQMWT010000003.1, read as the reverse complement.
GGTTCAATCTGCGAGGGCGTAGAGATAGAAAATTCCATTTAGGGTTAGGAACCCTCCCCCCAACCCCTTAACCTCATCACTCCACACTTACAACCACAAAATCGCTGTGTCGCACGCCGTGCTGCTCTTTGTGTCGTTAGAGGACAGGACGAAAGGCAGCACTACCACTACCACCATTCTCTACCAGAGGCACAGTGATTTTTAGTGTTCTCTAGTGTGAACACGAAGCGACACACCCAGGGACAAGCGGCTAACACAAAGATGATGCTATATGGAGGCCAGCGGGCATAGCAAGGACTAACTGGTGTGGCAGCTAGAAAGACAGGGCGATATAGGGTATCGGGAGTCATCGATGGAGCGCGTGGCGTATACTTCTAGTGGGGGGTCGAGATGGTAGCTTGGATGCCGGAATTGACAGAGCGCAGTTTGACACGACGCGGCGGCGACAAGCGGCCGGTGGCCTGAAATAAATCAGAGAATTCGGCAAATGTGCGTTCGCGCGCGCCAGCCGGAAGGATGAGCATGGTGAAGTCGGCGGCATGCTTGGTGCGTTCGAAGGAGAGACCATCGATATCGAGAATCGTTTCAAAGAGGACAAGTGTGGTGCCGGGCCGTGCGGAGGCGGCGACGTTGCGCAAGATCCGGACCGCATCTTCGTCGCCCCAGTCGTGGACGATCCACTTCATGAGGATGACGTCGCAGGTCGCGGCGACTGGTGAGAGTGGTTCGAAGAAGTTCGCGGGTACAAAGTGAGTCCGCTCAGCAAACGGCCTCAGTGGTCCCTTTTGTAGCGCCGCATTGACCTGATCATCCATATCAAAGAGGACGCCTTGGGCCTTGGGATATTCTTGCAAGAAGGAGGCGAGGAGGTGTCCTCTTCCACCCCCAACGTCGCAGATCGTCGCGGTTGGTGATAAGTTATAGTCGGCAACAATGGCTAGATCGACGCCCGCGCTCACCCCCTGCATCGCCCCGTCGAAGGAGTCCGCGAAACTGGGCGCCGTCTTCGTGTAGTCGAAGAACTCGAGCCCAGTTGCAAGCTTGAAGCCCGATTCTGGCTTCAGCGCTGCCAGGTTCGAAGGCTCGCCAACACGTCGCTCGGCTTCGTAGTACCGCTGGTCGAGCTTGAACATGGCATAATCCCTGAGCGAGTTCGGATGGCTTGACACGAGGAGCTCGCCGACCTCCGTCAGCGCAAAGCTCCCATTGGAGAGTCGTTCCAGAAGTCCGGCACCTGCGCCGAACCGCGCGTACCGACATGCGAAGCTCGCCCCGACCTTTGAGAAGTTCCCGCGCCCAAGCTCTCCACACGCCGTCGGTCCTCTTTCCGCGAGTTCGTCGAAAATCCCGAGATTGACTAGGTGAAACAGCGTCATTGAGAGCGCCTCTCCGGCAATGATCTCGCGGACCCTGCCAATGGGCGGCATCGTGGCTTCGCTAGCCCTGACGAGCAAGTCGTGCAACCACACGCGTGCCGCAAACACCAGCCACTCAGACCGTAAGACGACGCCCAAGGCGACGGCGCATACGAACAACATCCTACGCATTGTCAGAACCAAGTTACTACTCGACTAGTCTTGTCCTGATGAAGAATTATTGCGAGACATTCGTAATTGATTTGAAGTTGCCGTTATTCTTTACTGTGTATGGGTGGTTATTACATGTCGATCAGAGCAAGTCGAGATCAAGAGCAAGCAGGAAGAAGTACGAGCGCAATACACTGGCGATTCAAGATGCGAAGACCGTGGAAAGACCTGGTGGCCTATAAAACAAATCAGCGTAAACGGTCAATGTGAACATGCGCTCAAGCCCGGCGACGACCTGACCCCCTCCGTCGTTGGGGTGAAAGAGCTCGTCCTCCGGGACACTTGTCCGTCACACGGAGTCGGCGAAGTTCCTTACCAAGGAAGTGGCCGGCGACCTAGCGAGAGAGGTCGTGAGGTCCTCGTCGGTTGGTTGCGCGCGCAATGTCTTTCGCTGTGGTCCACGGCGACCTCTCGGTCGTCCACACGCGAATATCGCGACATATCGCGACTTTTCGATAAGTCCGAGAGACCAACCAGAGATACTGGTGATACGAAGTCAGTTGGCGGATTGTCCAAGTGTCAAGGAAGCCGAGTTCGTGGCTCGCGCGAGAGCTGATATTTGTCGCGACTTTCCAGCAGCAAGTCGCGATGTCAGATTATTGCTTGCGGGGCGAACGCGTTGTGTCCTAGAGTCTATCATCCACCTTCTGGTTCATTTGAGCCTGGCAGATGCTCTTGGGACTTTGGACCTGAGAGTTGCTTGCCGTAGTCATATTGATATAGCGCTGCATTGGTTGGCCACATGAAGTATGTTGAAAATTTCTATTGTTATCATGGATAGCAACTCCCAACAACAACAAGAAAAGCTCGAAGAGCCCCAGAATGAATTATTGGTAACAACGTGCCGTCGATGACTCGAACGATGTCTCTTTTCGCGTATGCGAAATCCACTTTTCATTTTACGTGTGCCCGCCCGCCCGCCTCTGATGCCCTCTCGGAGACCCCCCAAGGCGCACCAAATTTTCCGTACTCCCACAAGAGACGTAGTAGTAGTCGTCTCTCATAAACAACCCGCAACTGCCCCCCAATACAATAATATGTACGTCCACTTACTAAAGCACAAGGATTTTTGCTAGTATTGATGAATTTAAAACCCTCATTCTTGTATCGAAACCACCATCGGGGTGTCTTCTTCTTCTCTTGTCGAAAGCAACCGAAGGCGAACTTACGTAAATCCCGAAAGTTGCGCCTCAACATTGCCCGCCTGGAGCCCACGCAGAAATTGGAATGGCGTGGCCGGGGTGTGTGCGACGCGGCGCCACGCCACGCCACGGCACGGGGATTGCATACATAGCGTATAGGTTAGGTCAGCTTGGCTTGGCTAAGCATAGCTTCAAAGCCACACAATTCCCGAGAAAGGAGGCCGATCGCGTGCACAAGGACCATGCCACAAGGTTGGACCACGCCATTGTTGTGTGTGCCGAGAGGGTCACTCTACGTCATCGTCGTTGACCGGCCCGAGGTGGGTCAATACATATACAACAAAAAAAGACAACCGAGGAAGGAAAAAAAAAAGTTTTGAAGATTGCACTTGTGTCAGAAGGTAACGGACCGGTGTCCCAAAGTATGCCACGTGCGCATTTAAGAGGGCAAAAAACCCCCACGTACCCCCTACGTGTTCTATTATTCCACAAGTTGAATACGGCGCAACAGGGACAGGTAGCGGTCTCGCTCACGAAGCGCTTCTTCGCGAAGAGGCTGGCGCTTGGTCGATGCGTTGGTTGGATTTCATCAAGCCACCGATAAGGTTGCGTCGGGTTATCATCCATCCCCGGTACTGTTTTCGCGATTCCGAGCGAGCGTCATGCGGTGCGAGCGCGATGACGTGATCAGTAGAGGAACTAGACGGGCTCGGACCGAAAAGGTGAGCTCCGAAGACGATCCTCCGGTGAGGCGGAGAAGGTTGCGGCGTTGGCATGAATTCGAAGAAGAAGAAGAAGAAGAAGAAAGCGACGAGGTGTCGCGTTCCGTCTCGTCGGCCGACGGCGGGTTATTATCGTTTACTACGCCGTCGCGGAGGACGGTCCGGGAGGGGTCGTTCGACGAGGGTTCCTGGGAGAACTCGCGCGGGGTCGTGACTCCTGACGCGAAAGTGCAGCGGTTGGTGGACTTTGGGGAGGAGGTCGACGGCGGGAGGTGGTGTTACTATCGCGAGAAGAACGACGAGGCGTCGGAGAATCGGCGCTATCGCGTCGGCGACGTCGACAGAGAGCCGGGATGGTGCGCGAGCGACGAGGCTTGGCGGCGGCGTTCTTCGATCCTCGACGTAGTGCAACGCGGTCTCGTCGACCCGGTCGCGGCACCTTACGAGCGCGCGCGAGTCGGCGAGGCGATGGGCGACGTCGTGTACACGATCCACCGCGCCGGCCTCGAACCGTGCGACCGACCCTCCGCCAGTGACACGAAAAAAAATCCGCAGGTGGCGCGACCCCGAGCGATATGCGAACATGTCTTCGAGGTCAATCGCGCGCGACGTCCTCGAGGCGCTGATCGACGCGGCGACGACGGCCGTCCCTCGGCGGCTCGAGCTCGCGCGAGCGCCCGACTTTTTCGCGGCGTCCTACGCTCGATGGTACGAGGAACGCCAGCTCGACGCGGATCGCGAGGCCGCTCGAGCAGCCATCGCCGCGGCGCGCTACGAGCGACGACTCGAACGCTCCTCCTCCTCGAGGCGTCGGAAATCGCGCGCGTCTCTCCCCGCGTCGCTCGCGGTGCGACCCGAGGTCCCGTCGAGCTCGGCGCGCGTCGACGACGCGAGCGTCGCGAAATTAGTCGCCTTTGTGCTCGCGCGGGAGACCGTGCGCCGCAACAAGGAGGCGGGCGCGCCCTGGCCGTGGTCGAGCGACGATACCCTCAACAGGTACCGCTTCACCAACGTGCGTCGCGAGCACGATCGCGTCACGCGGTGGCTCCGGTCGCGCTGGACGCGCGACCACTCGGACGCCGACGCGCGACTCGTCCTCCTCAACTGCGCACTCTTTCGCGCCTTTGGGACTGTTGCCTTTGCCGAGGAAGTCGGGTGGCAGTCGTCGCTCGAGGCGTTTTTGTCGCCCGACGACGCGGTCCGCGCCGCCGAGGCCGTCTGGCGCAGGGGCGTTCACGCGTTCACGCGCGCGTACCGAAGACCCTTCTTCAACGCCGAACGCGGAAACGCCGAAATGCCGCCCTCGGATCTCTACGCGCGCGCCTTCCGACGCGTTCTGCGCCTCGCCGAGTTCCTTCAGAAATCCCCGACCTTCCCGTCTTCCGGCGGCACCTGGCGCGGCCTCGCCGCGACGATCCGCGCCGTGACGGGCTTTGGCGGTACGGGCTTCGCCGCAAAGGAGCTCCTGCTCGATTGCTTCGGGTGGCCCAGCGTGCGCGACGCCCACGTCGACGACGGCACCTGGACGCTCGCCGGACCGGGAGCGCGCCGCGGCCTCAACCGCGTCGCGGACCGGGCCCTCAATTGGGGTGTTCTCGCGCCGGCCGATTCCGCGGTCGAAGCCCGCTTTGTCGCCGAGATCAGGCTAATCCACGCCGCAATCCGAAAACGGACGCACCTTGCCGATCTCACCGTCCACGACGTCCAGTTCGTACTCTGCGAGTACGACAAGTACCTCCGCGCAACCTCCCGGAGCCGCGGTTCCCTCGCCATCTATCACCCGCTCGTTGGCACCGCCTTCAGCACCGTCGACGGCGCCCCCCCGCCCGGGGTCACCCCGCGACCTCTTACCTCCGAATGGCACAACTCTCGCCCGCCGCGACAGCGCGGTCGCCTCAAACGCCCGCGCAAGGCAACTATATCTGACCACCCTCGCCTCCTCTCTCATGATATGTAACTCGCCTCCTCCTCGTCGTCGTCTTCCTCATCGCTTCGATCGATATCCTCCAACCCCGAATCCTTGCTCGTTCGATTTACACGTCCGTCCGTTGCTGCACATCTCGCTCGTAAGGCCATTCTTCTTTATAGCTGCTGCCCCATCGCCTCTCCGTACCTCCTCTTGGCGACTATTATTATGTCCTCCCCTTCCCTTCCCTTTCCTGTCCTGTCCTGTCCTTTCCTGTCCCTCCCTTTACTAGCCCCCCCCCGACACCACACAACAAGCCCTGCTGCGCTTTCTTTCGAACCTGATTTTTTCCGTGCCGAGCACTTCGCGCTGCGTCGACGGCAGCGCGTGGCGTCCCTGGACGACGACACGTAGTGCGCGTCCGTCCGCCATACCCCCCCCCCCCCTTTCTTTTTCAGGGGGATACAAGCGCCGATGTCGGTATGATTATACCACGTGTCTTGTAGATACTGAGGTTATTACTACAATTATTGAATTCTTCGTAGAGCCCGCGACGGCGACCTGGGCGCTTGCATTGCCAGTTGCTGTTGCGTTCCAGGCAACTCCCAGTCTGTTGCTGTTGGGTGCCACGCAACTTCCAGTCGCACCCCCATGAGGACCGAGGTTATTAGACCTTGAAGTAAATAAGAAACCCTCCTCAACCCTCCCTTCTTTCCTACAACATCCAGCTTTGTAGAAAAAGTGAGTCAATTTGACGTCATCAGCGTTCGGAAGAGAAATATTCTGACGTGGCAGTCATTCAGGATTCGCATCCATTGGTTCTTCTCCAGAGGACTGCTGCGCCGTGCGCGGTCGTGCGAAGTGGGAACACGTCGCCGACCCTCTCGCCATGGGCTACGACGCGTGCCGGGGCACATCGAGACCAGCAGCGGCACTCGTTTGAACTCCGTCGCGAGAATCCGTCCAAACCCTAGCTCGGCACGTTTGAGGCCCGCCCGCTCGAGCGCCCCGCAGCCCTTCGCGTGAGCCAGCGCTTGCGATTCTGCCGGCTCCGGCGCCCGCCCCGGCAGTCCCAGTCGTGCAGAGCACCGACACCGGCCGAGTTCGAAGCACGTCGTCGACACCGTCGTCCGGGAGCAAGCGACGTGTCCAACATGGCCGAAGCTAAGCCACGCCGCCTCGCCAGAAACGTCGAGAGAGTGATCAGGAAGATGACGGCGAATACCGCGAGGGCAACGAGATGGACGCGGAGTTGAGTTTGGAGGAGCTGCAAAAGCGGCTCCGTGATCATGAAGCTTTGGTGAAGAAGCTACGCGTGACAGTCAACCGCCAGCATTGCGCGCCGGACGAAAAAAAGGATAAGATCACTGCCCTGCAAGAGGAAATCCGTCGCGTACAGGCCGAACTTGATGCTCTTCGACTTGCGCTCCAAAGGCACCGGTTCTGAATCGATCCCGCGCGATGTCGAAATGTACCTCAGGCGCTCTGTGCACAGCTTCACGTGGCCGGCACCCAAATAAAAAGGACGAGGAAAAGGCGCAGGAGGCCACCGAGGTGAAGCGAGTCTTCGAGCGGCTGAATAGCGGGCTCACCTACGCAAAGATCATCGAAAGGATTGCCCCGAGCTTCGCTTCGCAGGATGCGAAGTTCGCGAGGGCACCCTCCGACACACGATGATCAAGGCCTTCGATCTCCACCCCCCGCCGCCGGGTGCAACCGAGGAGTCGAAGTTGCGGTGAGCCGGTGAGGTCCGCCGCAGAAATTCAGACGTGCATCTAACTAACTAACGAACTAACTATAGGCCAGCCCAGTGCATGGGGCGCAGGCTGATCCCAGCGCCGTAGCGCGCGGGACCAAAAGACCTGGGAATTGGGACGAGGGGTCCCGCTGCGAACGTTTCGGCTTCCAACCGGCCCGCCCGGGAGGCGAACAGGTCCCAGCCTATGCCGGACGAATGCCCTCGCAAGGCGCAGGTCAGAAGGCACAGTTCTCCATGGCGACCGTGCGGTTCGCGATCAGGGGCACTAACTAACTAACTTCAGACCTCTCCCGAGCATAGGAGCATAGAGCATGGGAGCCAGGCCGGACCGACAGATGCCAGTCCAGAATCACGGGTCTGTCGACGAGGGGCGCCGAAACGTGGGTCGGCGGAGAGTGATCATCAGGCTTTTCGCCATGCGACGCGGACCGCGATGTGACTGACAACCAACTCGTCGACAACCTTCCGTCTACGCCCCCCGGCCATACCCCGTCCCACTGCGAACGTTCCGGCTGCCAACCGCCCCGCCCAGGAGGCGAACAGGTGCCAACCGGGAGGCCGGATGCCCTCGCCGATCAGGGGCAAGGGTCGAGTATACATACGTTTATATACAAGTCTCTACAAAAAGGGCTTATTCTTGCACTTTGGGGAGGGAGGGAGAGAGAGAGAGAGAGGGTCTAGTTTTAAGAGTCTTGTTTTTTGACAGATGGATCACGCGGCAGTACTTGGGTGGATGTATAGCACTTGACCTTTAAAACGGCCGCAGTACTTGGCTGGATGTAGCACTTGACCTTTCAAAACCCTTATTCCGTTCGAACGTGAGTTGGGCGAGGAGGGTAATACTTGAAGTTAGTTATTCCGTTCGAACACTCGCACTCCCCCCTCTTAGCAGTCAACTTTCAACTCACTGAACACCCTGCGTGCGCGTGCTCACCCCCTCATAGCAGGCGACCTTTCAACACCCGTTATTGTGGAAATTCGAGACCTGCCGACCTCAGAGGAAGGAGAGACGATGATGCCGCACGAACCTAGCTCAAGAGGTGATCGACGTGGCTTCTCATCTGGCAAGAGCAATCTGGAGGATTCGTCGCGGGGATCTCCCGTAAACAAGCGCGGCAGGGCGTTGACGCGGCGGACTCGGACTTACGGGGCCCCACCTTCCTCTCTTTGCCTCGCCCGCCCTCTTTTCCTTCTCTTTCTTCGAGTCAACAAATATGGCTTTCACTCAAAAAAAAAAGGGTGTTAAAAAAAACCAGAGCTATCCTCCGGCTCGTCGCGAGCGCGATCACGCACCATATTGAATGCTGCGAATGCCCCAAGTTCGCTTTCAGTCGCTCACAATTAATGATGTTCATCTGGCTACTCGGCCATACGATTCACGCCCTCCCCGGACTACGACCACATCTTTTTTCTGTATGGAAAAAGCACGTTCCCCAGGGGGGGCGAGGATTAGAATCCACGTGCCGCCGAGTTATGTATGAAATGAAACTAGTTGGGAGCTCCTTGATTTTGGGCGCCGAACCTGGGGAGGTTGGCCATCGGCGGCGACTCGAATTCGAACGACGAGGGCTAGCAGTCGCTCGAAAGAGTATAGTCGTCCACCGGGTGTAAAAAAGACAGCGCGATAAACCATGATACGCCGCGAGCGCACGTGATGTTCAGCTGCACTTGGATAGGCCTCGCTCGCGAAGACGCCGTGAAGTCTCGGGGAGGCGCATGCAGCTTTCATAATTTTAATAGAACTTGTGGTTCGGCGAGGATTGAGGTGTAATGGGCGGCAGCAACGGAGGGTGAGTGCGCATCCTCCCCTGGCGGACTGACTCGTTGTGGGCGCAACAAACAACCCGCGTGTCTCTCCACGCATTATGCATCGTTCGAAGCACGCAGCTCCCCGAGTGGATTGGCCTAGATAAAAAAAAGATCGTGCACCGAGTGTGGACGTTCACACAACAGTATCGTCGTTTTTTCTGGTGGGTGGGGTCTCGTCCATAGGTACTGTCGTGTCCTATGGTGCTCCGAATCTTGCGACGCGCTGGACGGACGACTATAGGATACCGCGTCATTCCGCGCGGAGATCGACCGTACGCGCGCGAAGGTCAAGCGAGACGAGGCCAAGTTCGAGATCCCTAAGAAGAAGAAGAAGAAGAAGAAGAAGAATTGGAGTTATGGTTCGATAGGGTTGCGGAAATGTGTTGGTTCGACAGGGTTGCGGAAATGCGTTGGTTCGACAGGGTTGCGGAAATGTGTTGGAGGCGGTTGTTCGCGCGTCGGACGCGTTCGCGCAACCCGTGGGAGAGGGCGTCGGCAGCGGCCATGGGTTCGAGGGCGTCGAGCGCAGCCTCGAGGGAGGCGAGCGTGGCGTAGGAAAGGTCGCGGACGAGGAGGTCCGAGGAGGACGAAACGGATTGGTTTCTGTTGTTGTGGTTGGAGTGTTCGTCGTCGTCTCGAGGCGGCGCGGCTGGCTTCCAGTGGGGCCAGCCCGTGCGCTGTCGCGCGAGGGCCTCGGGGACGTCGCCCAAGGACTGTCCAGGGAGTATGGCGCGCTGAGGAAAAAGGCGGGAAAAGCGGGCGGAGGCGAGGAAGGCCAACCACCACATGACCTGGTGACGTCGACAGACGAGACCCCCCTAGTAGAAGTAGTCTAGATCCCCCTGACGTGCGCATGGCCAACCTGTTCGGCGGCGGCGAGGTGTCGTCGTCGTCGGCGGGGTTTCTGTCGTTCGGGGGCGTGTCCCCCGGGCGGGAATCCCCGAACGAGGCGACGGTGATGCGGAACATGACGCGACGGAGCGCGCGGCGCGAGACCGAGGAACCCGGCGACTCGGGGGGTCTCAAGCAGCTGTCTCTCGGGGGCGAGGGTCGCCTGCTGCAGCTCGAGTCCGAGAACGCGAGCCTCGCGGGCGAGAACGAGAAGCTGCGGGAGCGCGTCGCGCGGCTGGAGGTGCTCGCTCGTCGGCGATCGAGCGAGGCGCTCGCGTCGGGGCGACGGCGTTCGAGCCGTCGGTCGCACCGTCGACGGCACTTGCTGCGGGACTCGATCCTCCACACCGTCGAGGAGACGACGCCGGCGCCCCAGCCAGCAGTACGGGTGTCGCGCGACAAGATGTCGCGGACGGCTTCGGTAGGTACGGCGAACGTGCTGCGCGAGCTGCCGCGACGCGCGTCGAGCTTCGCGGGCGATCGGCAGGCGGTCGCCCAGCTCGCGCAGCGCGTGATGGACGTGTTCCGCGAGCCGCTCCGCGCCGAGCACACGGCATACTTGTGCTCCCAGCACTTCGCCGACGACCTCGCCGCGCTGTCCGAGGTGGTCGCGCGCAAGCTCGAACGCGAACCTCGCGTCGCGAGGATCGAGTCGCCCGCGTACGTCTTCGGCGACGTCCACGGAAATCTCGAGGACTTGCATTTTTTTTCGGACCACATCTGGAAGCTCGGGGTCGCGTTGGTGGGCGGGCACCTCCTCTTCCTCGGCGACTACGTCGACCGAGGCCTCTCGAGCCTCGAGGTCGTCGCTTACCTCTTCGCGCTCAAGACGCGCGAGCCCCGCAAGGTCTGGCTCTTGAGGGGAAACCACGAGACCCGGGACGTCAACGGGTGGAAGGAGCACTACGGCGATCGCAGCTTCTTGTGGCAGTGCGAGCAGAGGTTTGGCCCCGAGCGCGGGGCTTTGGTCTGGGAGGCGGTGAACGACGCGTTCGATCGCCTTCCTCTCGCCGCGCTCGTCGACGACGAGATCTTTTGCGTCCACGGGGGCATCCCGCGGCGTCCCCGCGACGCCGACGCGGCCGCCTCGCGCCTCGATCTCATCGACTGCATCCCCTCGACCCTTACGATCAACCCCCCGCAGTGCGACGTCGACCCCGAGCTTCAGCGCATGGCCTCGGAGTGCGTCTGGAGCGACCCCGCGCTCGAGGACCAGGAACCTGCGTTGGACGCGTCGGGCTTTGGCGAGTCGATGCGCGGCGGCGGCACGATATGCTTCGGACACGCGGCCATCAAGGACTTTCTCGCCGAAACGGGCTGCAGTTTTATCATGCGAGCCCACGAGGCCCACGCCTACGGCGTCTCGCTCTCCAAGATGGCCACCGTCTTCACCATCTTCTCCACCTCTAAGGACCACCACCAGGGCTCGCTCGCGCGGGCCGGCTGCGTCCTGATCGACCTCGAGGCCATACAAGTCATCAACCGTTCCCCCCACTACAAAAACAGGTACGTTCACCGCCGCGACTCGATTTCTCTCGCGGGACTCACCGCCCACGAGCTTAAGCAGCGCGCCGCGCTCGGATTGGTCGTGCCGGACGACGAAGAGGACGCCGGACATTATCTTGGATTCGACGAAGACGACTTTTACGACGACGACGACGACGACGACGGCTTGGACGAAGACGACGACGAGCGTTTTGCCGGTCTCTCCACCGCTCGCGGGCACCGTAGACCTCTATCCGGCGACCACCAAACGCCGCCCGTCCGAGGAGGCCCCGCCGCGCGTCTCGTCGACGCTAACTACAGCTTCATGCCCGACGATGAAGAAAGCTAATCTGAAGAATCTTTCTCTCTTCGACGCAACGCAACGCAAAGCAAAGCAAAGCAAAGCACCACCAAAGCCACCGCCCGTGCCACTAATTTATATTACGACGATGAAATATCGCGCTCCCTCGTCGCCATCTTCTTTCTCCTACTTTGCTGCTGCTGCTGAGCGCCTTGTGTGTCCATCGTCTCGCGCGCGCCGACTTTTTGTCTTCGCGTGCGCCGCTTGTCGTTTTTTTTGGCTTGCTTTTTTCCATCCTTCCTTTTCCTTCCTTCATAGATGATGACGAACGACGACGAGGACGATGTTGTTGCCCCGCTGCACGCACCCACCCGCGACGACCCGCGCACCCATGATGATGTTATTTTGCACTCTGGCACGCAAACGGCCGGCCCCGCTTTGGTGGTGTCGCACCACAGACAAATGAAATGCTGCCCTTCAGAAGAAGAAGAAGAAGAAGGAGACGTGTCTTACATCCTATATTCCTGGATGTGGATTGATGGGTGACCCAGCAACCACCAAAGTTCCTTTCTTCTTCTGTCTTGTAGACATATTAATTTTGCGCGTCGTTTCGTTTCGTTTCGTTTCGTTTTCCTCCTGATGTCTGTCTACCGTACTCTATTGTTCAGCAGTAGGAGTAGCCGTCCTACTACGCTACGTAAACAGAAGAAGTATCGATCGGTGCATGCATATTAAGAGAGCTAGCTGCGAGGTTGTAGCAAAGGCCCGCGCGGGATGTGCTTCGCTTCGCATCTTCGCATCGCATCAAAGAGCTGGCGGGCCGTGCTTCGCGCCGTCGTGATTTTGTACGAGGTCGTCGAGCTTGGGTTGGATGGCACCCCTGTCTTGGTCGTTGAGTCTGTCGACGTAGACGATGCCGTCGAGGTGGTCGAATTCGTGTTGAAAGATTCTGGCAACCCAACCGGTATACTTTTTCTTAATTTTACGTCCCTTGGGCGACAGCCCCTCGACTTTGATCCACTTGGCTCGGTCGACGTTCCCCTGCATGTCGGGAAAGGACAAACAACCCTCCGGTTCGCTGTCGCGGCCCTTGGAGCTGTCGACAATCTTGGGATTAAGGAAGACGACCTCGTCGAGCCATCGTTCCCGCTTGCCTTCCGGGTTGAAGACCATGAGCCGTTTGTTGACTCCGACCTGCGGCGCGGCGAGGCCGACGCCCTTAGCCTCGTACATGAGGTCCAGCATGCGGCGCGCGAGTTTCTCGGCGGTCTCGAACTCGGACTCCCTCACCTCGACGTTGGCGGCGCGAAGGGCTGGGTGCGGGTACTTGACGATCTGCAGGCCCGCGACTATTCCCGGGTCTACCTCCTCTACTTGGGACGCAGCGGCGAGCCGCCGCCGCGAGCAGTGCCGCGCCGTCCTCGTCAAATATCCCCGCGCACCCTTCATCACCGCCACCACGACGAAGAAGACGACACGGCGCATGGAAAGGGTAAGGCTAAAGTACCATAAGCCGCAGTATAATAATCCTAACTACTAATCGACAGATCCTAACTACTAATCGACAGATGTTTATCTGTTTGTCTGTTTGTCTGTCTGTCTGTCCCTCGATTTAGGGTAAGGATCAGGTAGGCGCGAGAGTAAGGATCAGGTAGGCGCGAGAGCCAGACAGTGATCCTCCAAGCCGTCTACGGCGACCTCGCAGACTATTTCCACGACCCGCGGCGGCTTTTTCAGCGCGCCATTCTCACGCCCCGTCGAAACGATGTTGTCGATGCTGATTACGCGCGCATGACCGCGGCCTTTTTTTCCCGAAGACGAGGCGTCGGAGTTCTTTTCGGCCGACTAGGTTGGGTCGGAAGCCGACGCCTCGCTCTTTACAGTCGAGTTTTCAACTCCCTGACAACCAACGGCATGCTGACTTTGATCGCGAGCTTAAAGTCTTCGCAACCTCGACCCGTCGCACGGCCACTGCAACGGTACCAGATACATGATCGATCGTGTCGTTGTCACCGAGGCTCCTCCAACCTGTATCCCGTAAGGCCCGCCGACGCCAAACGATCACCAAGAGCCAGGGCCAGACGCCCCGCGAGGTCGGCGTCCTCTTGCCCACAAGCCCGTCTTCTGTCACGTCCAGCTCTACGTGGCTCTCTGTCGATCGGCAACCCCGAGAATATGCTTTTCTGAGTCGACGACTCCACCCTACCTCACACGTGCTCCGCAATACCGATAAGCCCCCTCCTGGCGTCTACACGCGCACTGTAGGTGAACATACTGGGACCAGGTGAACTTACTGGGGTTTGAGATTGGGATAGGTGAATATAGTGACCAGGTGAACTTACTGGGACCAGGTGAACTTACTGGGGGTTTTAGAGTAAACTCAAAGGTTAGCGGCGCGTGCGGATCAAAGCAGCTTCGATTGGCGGAGGCGAGAGCGACGAGCTCGAAGGAGAGTGGGGTGAGTGGGTGTGAGCACGAGTGGGCTTACTCCGAACTTACTGGGGTTAGAGATTGGGACTAGGTGAGCTTACTGGGACCAGGTGAACTTACTGGGGTTAGAGATATGTGAACTTACTGGCCTGCACTTGTGTTTGTCTGTTTGTTTGTCTGTTTGTCTGTCTGTCCCTCGATTTAGGGTAAGGATCAGGTTACACGCGAGAGTAAGGATCAGGTAGGCGCGAGAGCCAGACAGTGATCCTCCAAGCCGTCTACGGCGACCTTGCAGACTATTTCCACGACCCGCGGCGGCTCTTTCAGCGCGCCATTCTCACGCCCCGTCGAAACGATGTTGTCGATGCTGACAACGCGCGCATGACCGCGGCCTTTTTTTTTCCCGAAGACGAGGCGTCGGAGTTCTTTTCGGCCGACTAGGTTGGGTCGGAAGCCGACGCCTCGCTCTTTACAGTCGAGTTTTCAACTCCCTGACAACCAACGGCATGCTGACTTTGATCGCGAGCTTAAAGTCTTCGCAACCTCGACCCGTCGCACGGCCACTGCAACGGTACCAGATACATGATCGATCGTGTCGTTGTCACCGAGGCTCCTCCAACCTGTATCCCGTAAGGCCCGCCGACGCCAAACGATCACCAAGAGCCAGGGCCAGACGCCCCGCGAGGTCGGCGTCCTCTCGCCCAAGCCCGTCTTCTGCCACGTCCAGCTCTACGTGGCTCTCTGTCGATCGGCAACCCCGAGGATATCCTCTTCTGAGTCGACGACTCCACCCTACCCCACACGTGCTGCGCAATACCGATAAGCCCCCTCCCGGCGTCTACACGCGCACGGTAGGTGAGCTTACTGGGACCAGGTGAACTTACTGGGGTTTGAGATTGGGACTAGGTGAACTTAGTGACCAGGTGAACTTACTGGGACCAAGTGAACTTACTGGGGTTTTTAGAGTAAACGCAAAGGCTAGCGGCGTGTACGGATCAAAGCAGCTTAGATTGGCGGAGGTGAGAGCGACGAGCTCGAAGGAGAGTGGGGTGAATGGATGTGAGCACGGGACTAGGTAAACTTACTGGGACCAGGTGAACTTACTGGGGTTAGAGATTGGGACCAGGTGAACTTACTGGCGAACTTACTGGCCTGCACTTGTTAATTAATTAATGTACGGAAACGGAGGGCGCCTCTCGTTGTTTTTTTTTTGTGTTTTGTTCGTTCGTTCGTTCGTTCGTTCGTTCGTTCGTTCGTTCGTTCGTTCGTTCGTTCGTTCGTTCGTTCGTTCGTTCGTTCGTTCGTTCGTTCGTTCTAGAAGACAGAGGAGCCCTCGCTCTTGACCGTGTTGACGAAGCGCTCTTGTACTTGGATGAGGTGATGGCCGAACTGGGTCGAAACGGGTCCGACAACGGTGCCGAGTTCGACAGACTCGTCGAAACATACTTCATCAAAGGCGGGGACCATCTTGCCGGGCTCGAAGACGCCGAGGTCGCCGCCGTTCTTGGCGGAGGGGCACCGGGAAAACTCGGCCGCAGCTTCGGCGAAGGCTGCGAGGGTCAAGTCGGACCCGCGAGTCGAGTCACGTCACTCACTTTTTTGGCCGTCGGAGATCATCGCCTTGACTTCGTTGGCCTTGGTTTCGTCCTTGACGAGGATGTGGGAGGCGCGGACTCTGCGGTCGTCGAACTCTTCGTTCGCGAAGGCGTTCTTTAGGATATCCATAAAGCCTTGGGTTCGCACCGAGGCGCGCGAAGGCGGCGGAGGCTGGAACCTAAGAAGGCCTCGTGGTCACCACCAGTCCGTCAACGAAGGGCGGGCTCCCAAACGCACGCATGGCACCACGTTATGATGGTGGTGGCCACCGGCAGTGCGACGAGCCGAATCATTTGTTACACGTGGTGCTTCAACATAGGGTAAAGTTGTTAAAGCTTTTGGATGAAAGACTCATGATCAAAAATTTTTTAAAACCCTTCCTTTCTTTTTTGACTGACAGACCCACACACTCGGCGTCGTCGTCGTCCTATCTCCGCCGCCTGCCCCGGCAGGCTCGGCGATGAACCCGACTTGGCCCCGCCTTTCAGGCATCGTCTTCACACAATCCCCCAAATCCCTGGGCGGGATGGGATATCTCCGCCTTTCATGCATCCCTCCACACATCCCACCATATAGCGCGCCCCTAGCACCCTCCTTGGAGTTTTTTTAGTACCCTTCTTTCTGGACGCGACGGAAGAATCGAGGACGCAATCTGATGTCCTTCCGTCATTCCGGAACAGCAACAACGAGGAGCTTATTGTTGTTGTTATTGTTATGGTTGTTGTTGCCTGGTGTCGGCGCGCAGAACAGCAGCGTGCCGACGGAGGTCCCCACGGTCGTGCCGTCGGTACTGCCGAGCGGGTCTTTTGGGCCAACTGCGTTCGGATGCCCCGCGGGATTTGGGACTTGGAACGCGAGCCAGGGGACGGGGGCGTGCGGTGCGTGCGAGGCCGGGACGTACCGCACCGGCGGCGACGAGGAACGGCGGTGCCTGACGTGCCCGGGGGGCAAGGTCCCGAGTTTAGGCGCGTGCTTCCCGGGCACGGCTTACGAGTCGATAGTCTACGACGGCGCGATCACTCACGCGCGCGAGGTGCGCGCCTTTGGGGAGTCGTGCTACTACTTTGGCGAGGGCATCCGGTACTGGACCTCGGCCGAGCGGAAGTGCCACGAGCTCGGCGGGCACTTGGTATGCTTAGGCGGACGGCGCGAGGCCAAATTTGTCGCGGATACGTTTTCGGACGACTGGAGCATAGAAAGCTTTTGGGTTGGCCTCAGCGAAAGGGGGAACGAGAAGTCGTTCACCTGGACTAACCCGAGGTGCTGCTCGGACTACCGGAACTGGTTCGAGTCGGTCGACTCGGACAGCCAGACGACGCGCGAACCCAAGGAAGACACGGAACTCGAGTCGTATCGGTGCGTCCGTAGCGACTCGGACGCCAAACTCCACGACGAGAACTGCCGAAGCAAGAGGCCCTTCGTGTGCGAGGCCCCCGTCACAATGGCCGCGACGACCTGCGCCCCCTGCCGCAAGGGAACCTTCTCGACCACGGGGGCCGTCGAGTGCCAGGCGTGCGCGTGGGGACGGTACGCGAGCGCCGACGGGAGCGATTCGTGCACGCCCTGCCCGGCGACGAGCCCCGCCGCGCTCCTGGTCGCCCAGTTTGGCCAGAACGGCGCCGTCCAGTGCGGCGGCAGCCTCGGGAGGCCGCAGCGCGCCGCCTACATTGCGGTCAGCGTCGCGACCGCCGTCGGCCCCGGCTTGCTCGCCGCGGGCGTCATGACCGCCCAGTTCGTCGTCGGCGCGACCCTCGCGCGCCGCGGCTTCGCCGCATGGCCGACGCGCGACGCCGAGTGGCGCACCAAGATTGTCACGTTCTCGGGGACCGCCGTCTTCACCTTTGGGGTCGTCGGGGGCGCCGTCGTCGCCAACTGGCTCAAGCCGATTCGACAGAACGCGGAGGACTGGCCCTACAAGGGCCGCCTCGCCGCGACGACCGAGGAAAAGGGCTGCGACCCGGCGCGCCGCTACCCCTACTTCGTGACCGGCATGCTCTGCCTCGCCATCGTCGCCAGCGCTCTTGTCGCATCTATTCCCGTCGTCGATCTCCTCGCCGTCCTCCGCGCGATCCACGACCGCCTCGTCTCGCTCCGCCTCCGCCGCAAGCTCCGAGGCCAGATGATCAAGTGGAAAAGGGAGCGCGAGCAGCAGGACGAAGCCCTGAACGGCGTCGTCACGAGCTTTGGCTGCACGCTCTGCGGCCAAGGCCGCGCCGACGCCCTCAACATGCCGTGCGGCCACCAGTTCTTTTGCGTCGACTGCGCGAGGACCTTCGTGGAGGAGAACGGCGACGTCTGCAACGCGTGCCGCCAACCCTCCGAGCTCCACGACGTCCAGCTACGCCGCTCGACGCTCCGGACCCGCCGCGCCCCCACACGACCCACGAGGCCCCCCCCGGCGCAGGACTCACGCCTCCTCTTATTCGGCGCCGGCGGCGCCGGCGCCGGCGTTTCCGACGCCGCGAGCGTCGAGGTCGAGCTCCGGACCTTCGACCGGAGGACAGCCTCGGTCCGCGATCTGCGGGCGGCGATCGCCGCGACGAAACGCGTTCGCGCCGGCGCCCGCCAACGCTTTCTCGCGAGCACCTGCGGCGGCTGCGCGCTCGCCAAACTCCTCGTGGTCGACATTCCGTGCGGTCACGCGACCCTCTGCGCCGAGTGCGCGGCGACCTACCGCGCGATCCACGGCAACGTCTGCTCGCGCTGCGGCGAGGCCGCCGACCTCCAGGAACCCGTCCTCGAGCAATCGTGCTCGGTCTGCTTCGACGTCGTGAGCGCCCAGTATCTCGTCGCGCTCGGCTCGTGCGGACACCAAATCTGCACGGCCTGCAGCATCGGCTACGTCCGCTCGGCCCTCGCCAACGTCGCCGAGCAGGTCACGGCCGCGGGCATGCGCTGCCCGCTCGGCGGTTCAAAGTACTCGACCGACACCTGCGACGGCGTCGTCACCAAGGACGTCGTCGAGCGCCTCGTCGCGCGCGACATCAGACCAGACCTGGCGGCCGACGTTCTTCCGCTCCGCGCCGACGAGCTCGACCGCCTCCTCCGCTTCATGTACGAGGCATCCATTAAAATCTACGAACGATTCTACTGCTGCTGGGCCGACTGCTCGCGTCTCTTCGCGGTCGAGCACCGCGACCATCTCACGCGCTACGGAGCGCCACCGACCGACTCCGTCAGACGCGCCCCCAAACTCATTTTCCAGCGCCTCCGCACGGCATTCCGAACGGCCCCGCCTCCCGAACCACAACAACAACAACAACAACAAATTCCGCGCGCGTCGCCGGCATCGACGATAACGAGCGACCCGGGCGACGTCGAGGCGTCCGGTCGGGAGGACGACGCTCGCGGAGGCTCTGACGACGACGACGACGACGAGGAGAGGGGTGCTTCCGAGGCGCCGCTGGTCAACGACGACGACGACATCTGCTGGGAGACCACCCCCCCCTTCGTGTCGTGTCCCTGGTGCGGTCGGCAATCGTGCCTGCGCTGCAAGGTCCCGGCGCACTCGCTCCTCACGTGCAAGGAGGTAAAAACGGGCGGTCCCGGTGTCATCGCGACGACGCTCTTCGTCGAGGCCACGAGCAAGCCGTGCCCGCAGTGCAGCTTTCGCATCACGCATCACCACGGCCACGCCTGCCACCACATCCGCCCGGGCACGGGCTGCCTCAACTGCGGCACGCACTTCTGCTACAGATGCCTCCGCCGCGGCACCTCGGGCACCAGCTGCGGCTGTCGTTTGTTTTGCCAGAACTCGGACATCGTCAACAACATCGAGCGCTTACCCTATCCGCACGACCGCCGCTGCGGCTGCCCGTGAGTAGTAGTACTTTCCTCCTCGCGTCGTGACTCGCTCGGTCGTCCGCGCAGCTTCTGCGCCGACTGCCGCGAGGGCGCGCCCTGCCCGCAGTGCACCGGCGGCTGCGTCGTCTGCCGCGGCCTCGTCCCGCCCGGGCCCTTGTCCTTCAAGGACCTCGAATCCTGGGGCCCCGACCTCTCTGGCAGGGCGTCGGCGGAAGAGACGCAGTCCGCTGAGGATGATTGATGTCTCTCGGTGGCGGCGGCCAATCCAATCAATCCAATCGGCGACTCTCGACGATTCGACCGTGTGTTGTTGTTCTAATAACCTTCCCTTCGCGCCCACCGACAACCACGGCGGCCAGTTCTTAGGTCCCGCCGCCGAACAAGTAGAAGAAGTCGTCTAGACGAAGAAGAGGGGTTTTGGTTACAGTAGTAGAAAGTAGTAGTCTCGGTAGTAGGTAGTCTGAACCGAAAGCAGTAATAATATGGAGGAAGACGATGCTCCAAGAAGAAGAAAATCCGGTGGCGACGGAAGGTACGCGTGCGTCGCGACGCTGAGCGGACACAAACGTGCCGTGGCGAGCGTTTCGTGGTCTCGCGGTGAGTAACTAACGCACTGAGTCGGTCGTGTCATGACGGCCCCGCAGACGGGCTCCGACTTCTTTCTACGTCCGCCGATGCGACCGCGAAAGTGTGGCGGTCAGAGCCTTCCTCGTCGTCGTCGAACGCGTGGTCGTGCGCGACGAGCCTCGTGGGCCACGGCGAGGGTCTGAACGACGCGACGTGGTGGCGAGACAGCGCGCGATGCGCGACGGCGAGCGACGACAAGACGGTGAGGCTCTGGGACGTCGAGACTGGATCGTGCGTCGTGACCTACGAGGGCCACGAGTCGTACGTGTTCTGCGTGGACGTGAACCCCCAGAATACCCTGCTGGCCTCGGGGAGCTTCGACGAGACGGTCAAGTGCTGGGACGCGCGATGCGAGCGGGCGATCAAGACGATAAACGCTCACAGCGATCCCGTGACGGGAGTGTCGTTCAACAAGCGCGACGGCACCATTATCGCTTCCTCGAGCTACGACGGACTCCTCCGACTCTGGGACACGGCACTCGGCGAGTGCCTCGCGACGATCTTCGCGGAAATGGACGGCGAGACCCACTCCAAGCACGCGGCCGTCTCGCACGTCGTCTACGCCCCGAACGGCAACTTCGTCTTGTCGGCCAACCACGACTCGACCCTCCGTCTCTGGCGCGTCGCGAGCCCGCCCTGCGCCCACGCCAAGTGCTACGAGGGTCTCGAGGCCGCGCGCTTTTGCGGCGCTTGCGCCTTCCACGCTAGCCCCGATCGACGCGGCGACCCAAAAAACCACGCCGTCGTCTCGGGCTCGGAAGACGGGAGGCTCGTTGTCTGGAACCTGCAGACGGCCGCCATAGAGCACTCGATCCCAGCCCACGACGACGCCGTTCTCGCCGTCGACCCGCACCCGCGCGAGGACCTCGTCGCCACCGGCGGCATGACCCGCGACGCCCTCGTCAAGCTCTGGCGATGGCAGGAGACTGACGACGAAGAGCCCCCCGATGACATGTCGCCCCCCCAAGGAAGATCCTCGCCATCAACTGCCGCACCGATGGACGACGACGCCCCGGGCCCGCTCCCCGCCCCTATTCCGGACCCCGACTTGCTGCGCATCAACCCGACGCCGGACGAGATCCGCGTCTTCCTTCCCCCGCCGCCTATCACGCCAGAGCAGACGACATCCTCGGAGGAGCCCGCTGCCGACGCGTCCTCCGATCACCATCAGCAAAAGCGCCCGCGTCTCGGATTAGAATCAGCATGATCTTATTACTACGACAGCGGAGACAGACAGACAGACAGACAGACAGGCAGGCAGGCAGCGACCCCGACCGGCCGGCGGGTCGAACGCGAATGAGCGAAATATTATTATTATTATTGTTATTATTATGCTCTCGTTCTTGTACTACTACAGTGCACTGGGGAGGTAGGTCGCGGGTTTTCGGAAGAAGAAGAAGAACAACAACAAGATGGAGGTGGAGGGGTATTCGAACAACGAAGGACTCGTCGTCGTCGCCGCCGCCGCCGCGGCAATGTGATGGTGGATGATCCGAGAATGCTGATCACGGTCGCAGACGAGGTCGCTCGTCCGACGACAGTTGTCGGTGTTCGTGCAAGAGAGCGAGCGCATTTCATTTTCGAAAGCCCGCGGAAAAAAAACGGCCCCGCAGCACAAAACTGCCGCTCGGGAGGAATCTTTGGTGGAGAAACGAAACGACACGACTTTGGTGTGTTTCTTTTTCGGTGACGGGGGGCTCGCTATTTTTCTCGAGCGAGCGAGCGAGCGATCGAGCGCGCGCTGCTACAAAGTGGCCTTCGAGGGCGGTATTTTGTCGTCGATGGACTCTGCCGAGGCGAAGACGACCCAAACGAAACACGCGATCACGTTGACCCCAGCGATAACGAGGAACATGTTGACCCACCCTTGTTGTCCGTCGGCCAGGAGGCGGCCGGCGATGATGGGAGAGAGCATGGCCGAGAGGGTCGCGACGGTGTTGGAGACGCCGGTGAAGGAGCCGGTGTGCTTGGAGGTGAGGTCGAGGAAGGACGTCTTGAAGCCGCAGACGTGGGCGGAGGAGGCAATCTTACAGGCGACGAGGGCTGCCGTGACGACGCCGAGGGAGGTCGAGGAGGCCATGATGAGCATGGACGCAGCAAAGGCCACGAACGCCAGGCCAGACACGACCTTGCGAACCTTGCTCTTGCTCGAGGGATTATCTCTTATCGCCGAGTCAACAAAGGGAGCGAATCCAAATTTTCCGAGGGCGTCGGCGATCTGGCCGAGGAGGACCTGCTGGCCAGCGACGACCGCCGACGTGCCGACGACCTCGACGTAATACCTGCGCGCGGAATACGTTTCTTTCTTTCTTTCTTTCTTTCTTTCGCGGG
Organism: Chrysophaeum taylorii; assembly: GCA_029834535.1. NCBI lineage: Eukaryota > Pelagophyceae > Pelagomonadales > Pelagomonadaceae > Chrysophaeum > Chrysophaeum taylorii. Next base: position 191,872 of record JAQMWT010000003.1, on the reverse strand, counting down.
AAAACCGATACGGATACGCACGAGACGATCGAGTTGTAGACAAAGTAGCGGCCAAAGTTGAAGGCGGCGTGGGCCGCGACGACGGCCCAGGCACTCGCGAAGCAGAAGAGGCGGAACGGAAAGGAGGGCGCTTGCTTGGGGGGCGGCCCCGGCTTCTTGACGACGGGACAGTTCGCGTCGCCGTTCGTCTTAGCCTGCTCGGCGGCCGCCGCCTCGGGCTGGTGCTGCGAGCGTTTTCCGGCCGAGGAGGTCGCCGGGAGCAGCTCGGTCCGAGATGTCGAGGGGGGCGTCGCGTCGGGGGAGTTGTGCTGGCGGCCGTAGATATCGTTGACGGCCATGCCGCTCGCTACGAGATATCTTCTCTCGTCGTCCGAGATGAGAGGACAATCTCTAGGGTTGTTCGAGGCGAAGACGGCCCACAAGCCACAGATCGCAAGGGAAACGTACCCAAAGATCCGAAAGGCAAATTGCCACCCGAAGGACGTCGCGAGCAGCGGCGCGCACGAAAAGGTCAACATCGAGGCGATCGAAGATCCCGTGTCGACGATGCTCATCGCCGCGCCTCGCTCGTGAACAGGGATCCACTTGGACAGCATCGAACCCGTCGTCGGATAGCTCGGCCCCTCGGCGAGGCCCATCAAAAAGTAGCAACACCAAAACGGCTGCAGCCCCCAGACCGTCATCAGGCTCGGCGCGACCAACGATCCCAGAGACATCGTCGTGATCGCGAACAGCACCAACAGCTTGCCGCCGAATCGGTCTGCGGCCGAGCCCCCCAGCACTTGCGTCATCATGTACCCCGTCGCGAACGCCGCGAGCACGCTCCCCTTCTCCTGGCTCGTCATCTCCACGTCGGCCGACACGAACGGCATTAATGCCCCAAGCAACACGCGGTTTGCCTGGCACACGCCGCGGCTCAAGAACAGCAGCCAGCATATCCGCCACCGCGCCCCGAGCCCATCGACCCACATCCTCGCCTCCTCCTACCGTCGTCGTAGTCTCCTCTGAGCCAGATCGCTGCTAAGAATCTCTCTCTCCATCTTGTTCTGCCTGCCTGCCTCTTTCAGGAAGCGATTATTACGGCCAGGTGGTATCGATTCAACGTCAAGCGCACCACGATTCGAACCCTAAATTCTAACGCCCACCCCCATTACTACCACTACTACAGTTCTGAACGCTCATCTTTAGCCCCACCACCCATTGGAGGATGTTTGCGAGGTATGGGATGTCGGTGTCTGCCGCGTCGGTGGTGCGGGCGGCTGCACCGCCACCACACCCGCGGGGTGGTGGTTTAGGTGTTGGTGTTCCTGTCCGAGGCGGCCTTCGGCTTGGAGTCGTTGTTTGGCGGCGTCGACGGTGGCGCGGTCGACGTCGACACCCCTCTCGTAGGGCTCGCGGAACTCGAGGCCGAGCTTCTCGAAGACCTCGCGTTCCGACTTGCAGGCGATCGACCTGCCCTTGGTGCCGTCGGGCCGGCGCTCGTAGAGGCCCTGGTCGGAAAGCGAGTAGCCGATTTTCTTGGCGTAGTAGCGCATCGACCGGTTGAAGTGGTCGGATCCCGTAAAGTAGAGGAGCGCGAACGGGAGCTGCGCGGGGTCGTAGACCTTGATGTCGATGCGACGGTGCTTGGCGCGGATCTTGCAAATGCCCATGTACGTCGCGGGTCCCGCGCCTCGCGCCTCGAACGACTGGTCGCGTTCGTCCCCTTCGTCCTCCGGTCGGGAGCGTTTTCTGGTGACGTCGGTCAAATCGTGCGTCAAAAAGCCTTGGGCGTGCAAGTCCTCGACTATGGTTTCGAGGACCGACGTCCTGTCGCGCGGCGCGCTCGCGTTCGTTTCCCAGTCCCTTTTGGCGACCAAAACGTCGACGTCGCCGCAGGTTAGCTTGCCGCGGCGGAAACTCCCCGCAGCGTCGGCGATGACATCGCCGCACGCCCTCTTGGCCGCCGCGACCGCGCGCTCCCGGATCTGATCGGCCTCGTCGCGGGGCATTCGCTCGAGCAGATCCTCGTAACACTCGAGCGCGCGACAGACCCGCGGCTGCAGCAAGGTCGGTTGGTTTTTGACGAGGTCCCGAAGCTCGTTGACCGTCTTGACGTCGTACTCCACGTACAACTTGAGCGCCGTCACCGGGCCGATGCCCCAGACTTGACTAAGGTCGCGGACGGCCGCGCGACGAGGGTCCTGCCGGAGCGCGACGAGCTTGTCGCACTCGCCCGTCGACAGGATCTGGTCGATGTGCTTGAGCATCTGCTTCCCGCACTGGGGACCGAGCTCCGCGGCGAGCTCCTCCCTCGAGAGCTCCTCGAGAGCCTTCTCGGACCGTTCCAGCCGTCCGATCGCTTTGCCGTACGCGCGAGACTTGAACTCGCGCTCGACGACCTCTGTCGACCGCTCCATGAAACCCAAAATCTCGCGGAACACCGGCTCGACCCGCGCCGCGTACGCGCTTCGCTGCGCGTGCTGCGCTCTGTACTCGGGCTCCCTTTGGCACGCGAATTTCTTCGCTATCCCGAAATCTTTCGTCTTAATTTCCGCTCGCAATCGCTTTCGCGGAAATCTCGCGTCGACGACTTCGAACTTCTCCGTCGACTGGAGCGCCTCCTTGGCGAGCGACTCCACGACCCACGCGTCCGTCACGACGGTGCCCGTCGTCGGCTCTGCTGGCATAGTGCTTCCGCCGACGACGACGTGCGTTGCTTCTTCCAACGCAGCGCACGTTCTTCCCCCGCGCTCCTCGATCCTCTTCCGCATCTGTTCCCCTCGCTTCCCCAGGCCCTCCAACACCACCACGCACCCCTCGAACACCCGCACACGCTTCCGAGGACCATCGGCGGGCACTTTCAGATTGCAACGAGCTCCGACGTCTTCGTTTTTCATCCGCCGCCTCTCGCGCCTCTCGCGCCACCGCGCCACACGAACCGCGTCCACGGCTTTCAGCCTCGTGCAAAACCTGCACGTGCACCTCGTAGGACACGTCCGCGCCGTCGGCTGCCTCATTTCTTCGTCATTCATTCATCATCATCAGGATAACTGGGGAACGTTTAATGAAGGGTTTCACCTTCGGCGAAGGTTCCGGTCTTCTACATATTGTACGTAATTTGAAACAACGAACTAGGTGCGCTAATCATGGTAGGGAGAAACTCAACAACGGGTGCCTCAAGTTTGAGAATGTCAGCAACCGTGACTGCTTTGGGTGCGACTCTTCCTGCTCGTTCTACCATGAGAACTGTGACGTGAGCCTGTGGGTTCTGTCAAAGCAGAGTTAACCAGCTACCTCTAGCAATTCTATGGGGCTCTGTCTATCGGAAGTCTATGTAGATTCATCGGTTAGACGATGGAAGGAAGCATATACAGCAACTGTACAAACTGTGATTCCAATCAGTGTGAGGTTAGCACTGACTGGTCAGTTGTAAGGTTGTCCTCTCTGTATTGAGAGAGCTGTTAGTGCATCATCGTTGAGCGTCCAGGTGGACATACCCAAAAAATTCCATGGCGCGCACGCAATCAGACAGTTGGACAAAATACACACACACCAACACCCTTACGACAATACGAAGACATATATACAGACACACAAAGTTACGCGGCCCTAACGTGTGTGGTGTAGCTATGTACAACCCATGTTAAGCGTATATACAAGCGTGTTGCATGGCGAGGCTAGACTGGTGCGGTAACAGTCCAATACCCGACAGTTACGTGGATGCAACACATGATTCTTCAGGACCCCGCTATGCCCATAACCTGCAGAGTATTCCGCGAGGCAGCGGTATAAAGTCACTGAAGAACCTTCCCGTCTCGCCGTGTGAGTCTGGCAGGTTAAGTTCAGATAACAGGTTAGTTCCCCTAGCCTCAGCACACGACAGACGACTCGTAGAACGACACCTAGTTTAACATGCAAGTCTACGTACCTACGGAGCGCGTTATAGACCATGATGATGATCGTGATGTGCAAATCAGAATACTAATTGATTTGGTGAAAAGGAAGAAGATCGGGTAAGGAAGAGATCGCGCTCTCAACGGGCGGAATAAGAGCAGGAGTCTACTGATTTCCCTACACTCCTTCCCTTTTAAACAAATCTATAGTCCTCTGATTTGTGCTCACGCTCATCATCATGGTCTAACGCGTTCCGTAGGTACGTAGACTTGCATGTTAAACTAGGAGTAGTTCTACGTGCCGTCTGTCGTGTGCTGAGGCTAGGGGAACTAACCTGTTCTCTGAACTTAACCTGCCAGACTCACACGGTGAGACGGGATGGTTCTTCAGTGACTTTATACCACGGCCTCGCGAAATACTCTGCGGGTTATGGGCCCAGCGGGGTCCTGAAGAATCATGTGTTGCATCCACGTAACTGTCGGGTATCACCGACTCGGAGACCGGCACGCGTCCGGAAAGACGGGATTCGCGTCTCGGGCGAGACAGGTCCGGAACGACGGTCCGTTGGAGTTCGGGTGCAGTTCTGGCGTGGCGGCCGCGGGCGCGGGCGGGCGTCCCAAGAGATTCGAAAGTTGAATCGCGCGTTGAAGGCGACCCGCCGGCATGACACCGAGTGAGACCCCCCGGCGCGAGGCGCGACGAGCGGACGTCGAGCGGAGCGGCGGCGACGGCGACGGCGGAGCGTTCGGCGCAGGTGAGCCGCGATCTTCGGGCGAGCCAGCTCGAGAGGCGGCCCGCGAACACGTCGAAGTCCTACGGGACGTCGGCGGGCCCGGGGACGCGGTGGATCAAGCAATTCCGCGAGTTCGTGGCGGCGGCGCCGGGGTCGACGCTCTACGGCAACCGCATCGATCCGGATCGCGAGGCGTACGACGGCGGCGACGACCTCGTCACGCCGGACAAGTGCCTCGAGTTCTTGCGCTTCACGGCGGGGCGCGCGAAGCTCGACTCGTACGGCAAACCTATCGACGGGGACGTGGTCGGCATCAGCACGCTGCGCCAGCTGCTGAAGGCCCTCGTCGACTACTACCAGGAGCAGCTAACCGACGACAAGTACAGGCACCGCATCCAGAAGCACAACATCCCCTCGCCCCGATCGCACTACGGCGTCGCCATAGTGCTGTCGAATCACGCGAAGGACACGGCGCGCCGCAAGCGCCAGAAGTACCTGTGCCGCCACACGCGGGCGCTGCTGGTCGGCTACAACGACGAGCAGCACGGAATGCTCTGCGAGTACGCGCTCTTCGACGGCGCGCCGGGCCCGACCGAGCGCAACAAGCTCTTCCGCGGGACTCGCGCGCGATTCGCGCACGTGGTCCAGCACGTGCTCGCTCTGCGCGGCGACAGCCTCCGCAAGGCCCAACTCGCCGACTGGCTCGTGTTTCAAACGCGGTCCGCCGAGGGGCCCCACGCTTGCCGGCTGCTCGTCTTTCTCCACGACAACGGCAAGACGAACGTCACGGGACACGCCGACGTGAGCGCCGCGATGCGCCACGCGACGAACCCGGAGAGGTGAGCGCCCCGCCGCGTCGCGTCCGTTCACGCGCTGGATCCGCAGGTGCCTCCACTTCAGCATGGCGCTCTACTTGTTCACGATGTGGACCGTTCTCGGCGTCCGCAAGCCCAATTACACGCCGTACGCCGGCGTGGACGAGAAGGACGGGCAGCCGATCGTCGTCCGCGAGTGGATGGACTACTTCCTCGTCTTCGACGGCAAGCCTGCTGGCCGCCGCGGCAAGTCGGGACCTCCCGACCCGAAGAACCCGCTCTCGGACAAGGCGATGCTCGACGAGACCAAGGGCATGTACGCGCGGATCGCGGTTCCAATAGAAGACCCCGAGCACGTCGTCCACCTGCGCCGCGGCGAGGCTCTCCGGATGGCGGAGGCGGCCGGAGTCGGCCGCGACGAGCTGCGGCAAGCCGCACACCATCGGCAGGCGGACGCGCTCAGCGTGTCGTACTGCAACGACTTCCCGATGCGCTTCATTCGACACAGCGCCGGTTTCCCGATCGACGGTGGGTGTCGTGTGACGACGTCGCGCGATCGCTCGAGCTTTCCCGATCATAGGCGGGTGTTACTACGTCGCGCGATCGCTCGAGCCCGTGCCGGACCGACTCAGGAATATGGTCTTCGGCTCCGTGGTCGACCCGGTTCGAGCGATGATGCGCTCCGACGAGGCGACCTTCGATCGCAATACGCGCAACCACCTCGACATGCTCGATCACCTCGCCGAGTGCCTCGTCCAAGATGCGGCGCTCATGCGCAAACTTGGGAAGATGGACGACCACCCGATGTGGGGCTTCGCGCCGTTCAACACGAAAGAGTTCGCCGACTACGTCGAGCGCCAAGACGCCGCCATGAAGAACATGCCGATCGAGCGCCTGCGGATGACGGCGGCGGCGGCGCAGGAGCGCGGCGACACGCTGACTGCCGCCGCCATCAACGCGATCTACGCCTCGCTCTGCGACACCCACCACAAGGTCGCCGCCGCGGCCGTCCCCTCGACGACGACCGCCGTCCGGCTCGCGAACACGCCCGCGCGCCAGCTCAGCGAGATCCACAGCCGCGTATGCGACGCCCAGTCTCGTCCCGAGGCTACCGTCGTGCCCGCCGGGCGCTCGACCGCTCGAAGTGGCCACGCCGATCCGCCTGCGACGCCACCACGTCGTCTTGCCACCGAGGACATGGCGGACGACGAGCTCATGTTTGGCATGCGACCTCTCGTCGTTGCTGACTCGTCGACCTGGGACGAGGACCCGCTCCCAAATTCGCGTCGTGTTATCAGCTACGACCGTGCGAGTCACCCCAGGAGGTGGCCCAAGAGTACTTTCGCGGCGTCGACGGGGGCCCGCCGGTCAAGGAGCTCGAGCGCTTCTACGGTCCAAAAAGCGGTCCGGGATGGGCAAAAACGGCAAGCACTCGTGGCGCTCGAATGGCACCCGCAAGGACAACCGCGCTTTCGAGAAAGCGTTCAGCAAGCGCGCCGTGATCTACGAGGTCCTAGACGCGAGGGGCGAGGACGCGGGCGTCGCATTCCTCGACGGACTCATCAAGGACCAGTTCCCCCACTCCCGCAAATCCGAGTTTCCCACCTCGTCTGGCTCCAGAAGGAGCTCTCAAAGCGAAGGCCCAACTACGCCAAGAACCGCGCCCGTGGCAAAAAGGGCCGTGATGGGGGCCCAAGTAAGAAGCAACGACTCGTCGATGGCGCTGCCACCCACGACAAATCCACGAACGCCGACAACAACGACGACGACCTGCCGACCTGAGCTTTTGCGTGGTCGACGCAAATAGCCCCGGATAAGGCGACCTAGTCTTGTTAACTGGCGTTCATTTTGTGAAACTGGCGGGCGCTTGTGCCACGAGTGGCTGGGCCTCGCCCTCCAACTAGCAATGGGTCGGGAGAGTTGACCATCCGTGGGTGCGCGGTGGTGGCGAAGCCACGAGGGGATCGGGGACCAGAGGAGGCGTAGTTCGTCAGCATATTGGTCTCGGCCCAGTCTCGGCCCAGGATGAGGAGTTTTTGGGTCTGCTCTAAGTCCTGAGTGCTGGCGCCGGGGTCGACGGCAAATCGCTGCAGCGAGAGTCGGACCCCTAGCAAGCCCAGCGCCGAAAGAAAGGGCGCAACCAGAATGTCCAGAATGTTCCCAGAAACCGTTCTCACAGATTGGGTGCGTTCGGAGCGCGATGGGAGGGGCGCGGCGTTCGATTGCGGGAACAACGACGAAGGCGACAGCGGCGGTTCGTGTATCATCGACTCGACGTTCACCGTGCCGAGGAGGAACGAGCAGGATTTAACCGCCGTGAGTCCTCCTGGACGGAGTCACGACTCGGCCAAGTCTCAAGAGACATTCCTGGTGAGACGCGCTGGAGAAGTCGAAGTCCAGCGATAAGCCGAATAGGAAGCACCGAGACTGAAGGATTGACTGGGACACCTGATGTCAAGTACGAAGGCTCCCGTCGAAGCTTCGAGACCTTGAGCGTAGTGCACGTACGGGATCATCGCTCGATATTCTTTCCAGTTCCCACATCGAGCGGCATGATCGCGGGGCATTCGTTCGACAGTTATGGGTGGGCCTTGGCGTCTAGACGCGATTGCCGGAGCATCTGCACGAGATGGCTGCTTTGGTCCCTTTCTTATGGTTCGAGTCGTTGGTGAAGCGAAGCGGCGCGTGCGTCGATGCCAGGCTCAAGCGTGCCGAGCGCGCCTCGGGTCCAAGTTCCTCCTTGACTAGTGTCGTGATTCACGTCGAGCAGCGCACTCGACAACATCGGCACAGCCTGTCGCCCCGTTTCCTCGTCCAGCCCTCGAGCAAGAATATACCACGTGACCACAGCTTGCTCCTTGCGGGGCAGATCCAGGGACTCGCTAGGTTCGGGTAACTCGCTAGCCTCGTAGCAATGAGCCGGGCGTTGAAGGGAGGAGGCTCCTGGGCGTTACGTCGCGCTGATAGGGCCCGCGCGGCGCACGTGTAGGGCTTGGCGCCTAAGTGTTATGTTATGCCCCGGTGCACACGTAACAGAAAACTTTCAAGCACGTTAGACAGAAATGTTACTGAGTACCCAAGTATTCTATCACATTCCTGTCGTATTTTGACAGGAATGTGATCGAATACTCGGGTACTCAGTAACATTTCTGTCTAACGCGCTTGAAAGTTTTCTGTCGTTCTCCGAGGCTCGAGGCCGCCTAACAGCGACCCCTCGCTCGTTGATCTCCAAAGCCACAAGCTCCAGGGGCTCACTATGAGGATACCCTCGAGGATACGGAGAGCTTCCGTGGTGCGGGTGCACCTTGCCGCGCTTCGTGCCGGCGATCTTGGTTATACTAGTACAAAATTCGGCTTCGGTTACTCGGGCCGCACCCTCCCTCCCGCGCCAAGGACACCGATGAGAAAAGCGCAAGCGCCCCTTCCTCTACCGAATCGGTCGCAAGAGCGCAGGCGGTTAGGAAGCTACACTACGCTACACTCGCGGCGACGTGTTCTCCGCGCGGGTTGAGGTCTGCCGCACGTGCTCTCGGGTTCCTCGATCCGGATCAGCACCCAAGAGGAGGGCGACAAGGAAGCCCTGCACGTCGGACGCCGCCGCAACCGACCGTCGGCGAGACGCGCGAGCAGCAAGCCGCAACAACACCGAGAGCGCGCGAGAGCGCGTGCTCGGACGCGCGACCACGAGCTGCGGTCGATGTCGGCGGCGGGTCGCCGAGCCCTCGACCGTCGCGCGAACCGCGCGTCGGTGGTCGACGGGGTTGGTACGCCCAACATCGACGGGACCCACAACGCTCCGAAACACTTCGCCTGCTCCTCGCCGCCCGCGCAGGCAGCGGCCGCGTAGAATTCGGGCTTCTCGGACGTCGTCGCGCGAAGGCCTTCGGCGCGGCCGCCCGGTCGCGCCGCCCGGCATTGGCCAGAGCTGGCGACGTCGGGGCGCGCGGCGGCCCTCGGCGGTCGCCCGCCCCGGGGGTGGTCGGGCGCCTCGACGCGGACCGAGGGGCTGAGGACGCGATACCTCGGATTCCGAAAAGTTGGGACGGCTTCCGTTTAGCGGGACGGGTTCGCCCCGCGGGGAGGGACGGGTAAGGCTTCGCGGCGACAAGTAGACCCGGGTGATACGCTCTAGGTATTGGACTGTTACCGCGCCAGTCTAGCCTCGCCATGCAACACGCTTGTATATACGCTTAACATGGGTTGTACATAGCTACACCACACACACGTTAAGGCCGCGTAACTTTGTGTGTATGTCTATATGTCTTCGTATTGTCGTAAGAGTGTTGGTGTGTGTGTACTCTGTCTAACTGCACTGATTGCACGCGCGCTATGGAATATGTTGGGTGTGTCCACCTGGACGCTCAACGATATGATGCACTAATAGCTTTCTCAATATAGAGAGCACAACCGTACAACTTCCAGTCAGTGCTAACCTCACATTGACTGGAATCACAGTTTGTACGGCTGCTATACGTGCATCCTTCCATCGTCTAACCGATGAATGTACATAGACTTCTGATAGACAGTGCCCCCTAGAAAGTCTAGAGGTAGTTAGTTAACTCTGCTCTGACCAGAACCCACAGGTTCACGTCACAGTTCTCATGGCAGAACGAGCAGGCAGAGCAGCTCCCAAGGCGGTGACGGGAGCTGATATAATCAAGCTCGAGGCACCCGTTGTTGAGTTCCTCAATAATGGGACTCGCTTCCAACTTCAAACTCGAAAGGTCTCTTTGCAGATCCGGCAAATTCGGCAGATGCTTCGGTTTCATCACGCCGATGCCCTATTCGAGTACGACTCGTACGAAGCTACACAAGGCCATGCGTTGACTATGAAGTCTTGCGCAATAGGTTTCTTGACCAAGTCCTCCTCGAGTGGTAAAACGCCAAAGTGGCGGAATTCAACCTGGGATCAGTCGCGATCTGGCTCCGGCAATACCAGGTCTGGCATTTCACAGCTGAAGCGCTCCCACATCTTCTTGATCACGAAGTAGCACAGTTGGCCACTGTCTGCTATGATAATGGAGTTTGTACGGTCCGCCCCGAAGTTAACGGTCGCTTTAAGGAGGGTGAACGTAACCTCAACATCACCCATCCTCGCGAACTTACCTTTGATGGCAGAGTTAACGCGCCAGTGTCCATGTTCGCTTTAACTCATGCCGACTGGCATACTTACCAAAATAGGTATGCAACTTTCCTGTATACATTTTTTAATCACGAGAGTGTGAACAAACCAGGTCTCGCGGCCTGGCCAGCCATAACTAAGGTGTCTAACAAAAACTATCTTCCTAACAAAACGCGCGCCATAATGCTTATAGCTTTTGGCTTTTATGAAACTGTCTCGTCTAACGATGTCTCGTACTTAAAACAGCAATTATCACCCTCAGCCTCGTCGCAAGACTAATCTCAAGGCTGTCCTCACTCGCATTGCTTCGCCAACCGTTGCCGCTTATAAACAAGCTGGTGGTACGCTCGCTGACTTCAAGTATGACCTCTCCAAGCAGTACATTACCTTCTGCGACCCCACCCTCCACTCCCTTCATGCTGCTCATGGCATCCACTGGATGGCTATGCCTCCAGGGGTGGAATTTACACGACCTCTTCATCATCAATTTCACCAAGCGCTATTCCAGTCTTCTTCTGGTATGTGTCATAGTAGCCTTAGCCATCCGTCGGCGGATGCCACTGCTGTTCATCTCCTCTACGACTTCAGCCTCTCGGACCTTCACCTTCCTCGCGCTCTTGTTCATCTAATTTCTGTACACGCTCAAGCTTTTCAAATTTCTCCCGCTCAATATGCTTATGCTTTGCTAACGCCCCATTCTGTTTTGGATCATAACGATGCTTCTTATGGCGCTTCAGAACCCCGCCTCTCCGCCATTGAAGACTACATCACTGTGCAGTCTCATTACATCGATGCACACCTTGGAGATGATCCTCTACTTGTTATTCAACTTGTCGAAACTCCCGATCCCGATCATACTAACGCTATTGCTGATTCTTACACGATCATCCACCTCACTCATGCTCAAGATCCCAGCACTGTTGGTCCGGACGAATATAAAATTCAAGCCAAGGATATCAAGATTGATGAATATGAGTTGACTTGCCTAAAAGGTCTTTCCGATGCTGATCGCAAGGCTTACATCACCGCAATTTCCAAGGAGATTATTTTTGATATTGTCAAATTTGGCTGTTTTAAGCTATCGTTGCCCATGGCCAATTCCAAGCCTCTTGATACCCGGCTGGTATTACGTATAAAGACCAACGCTGCCGGCGAATACATCAAACATAAAGCGAGATTGGTCCTACGGGGATTTTTAGCCTCCCTGGGCACCGACTTTTTTAACACATTTAGTCCAATGGCGCAGCTCACTGGTATCCGTTGTGTTCTGGCGCTCGCAGCACACCTCCGACTTCCCGTCTATCACATAGATGTGCCTAATGCGTTTGTTCAAGCCCCCATAGATTCTCATGTCTACGTTAAAATGCCACAAGGTATTCAGCTACTGGATCCTAAAGATGCAAAGTACCAAGGACGACGTCTCCCAAAACTGCTCAAATCTCTTTATGGATTACGACAGAGTCCTGCACTCTGGAACCAAACCATAAATGGCTCCTTCGACACGCTAGGCTATCAACGCTTTCGAACAGATACCTGTATCTATGCCAATGTCCAATCCGACGCTACGTTTTTACTTTGTACTCTATCAGTGGATGATGTTGTTATCATCTGTACATCGGAAAGTCTACGTCGCGAATTTTAACAAGCCATAAAGAAAGAATACTCTGTTGAAGACTTTGAAGATGCTCATACTCTTCTAGGCATGCGAGTAACACGCACTAATGATGGCTCCATCTCACTTGATTGCCAAGCCAAAATTGATGCCTTGTTTGAAGAGTACCCTATAGTAGCAAATTTACGTCCTACGTCTACCCCTAAATCTCCTTCAACTATATATAAAACTGGAGAGCCATCCTCTGATATGGACAAGTTCATCCAACACACCTTCTCCACCCTACTGGGCAAGCTCACTTTTGTACAGTTGGCCTGTCGCCCTGATTTATCACAAAGCCTCAGTCGTTGTTCCCGAGGAATGCACAATCCAGATTATCTGCACGTCCAGGTATTAACAGGAGTACTTCGTTATTTGCGCAAACCAGAAAATCGCAATCTTCGACTATGGTACTACTCTGGTTCTTCCGCTCTAATGGACCATCTTAGATCTCTCATCGGCAATCGTACCGATATGGCAACTATGTTGGACTACATTAAAGAACAAGTGAATTCGGGTAATTTTGATCCACTGGTCGCGTTCGTCGACGCTGATAATGCGCCATCTTACGAACAAGGCCGCAAATCTACAACTGGTTATGCTATCTTTTTGTTTGGTTCCCTTATCACTTGGAAGTCCAAACTACAACCTTTAACAGCCAGCCACTTCCACGCATGAGAGTGAGCTTATTGCCCTTAATATGTGTGGTGATGATGTGGTCTGGTTACGTAAACTGTTGACGGAAATGGCTTTTGCTATAAACCCGCAATACTATCTTCGCCAACCTCCAGGGAAAGATTTGTTATTAGACTATGATGCTCATGACAACCCTCTCCCTTCAGACATGCCATTTACGCGCAACAGTCCTATACTTGGAGACTCTGCTTCTGCCATCCACTTGTCGAATAATCCTGATATTGCAACCAAAGCCAAAGCCATTAGCACACGCTGGTTTCGCATTCGTGACTATGTTCACCTAAGACGTTAGTATTCGCTTGCACCATGTTTCTGGCACCCAAAATATTGCTGACGGATTCACTAAGCCCTTTGGTGCTCCTCTCTTCGCCAGGTTTCGCTCGTTGCTTGGTCTACAACAACCCATAGCCCAGCAAGATATTTAATCATTACCCTTATCACGATGTCCGCAATGACATTAAACTAGCCCTCACAGAAACGGCAATTGCGGCTCGCTGAAAACATAATATGTGATCTTCATATATGTTTACAAAAGATGAACCCAACCAAGAATAAAGATGCCGCGAGCCGACGATACTCAGTATTGAATCGTTAACGTGGTGGAATATCTGCTTTATCATCACCTTTTAGTGCACTGAATCCTGCACTTGCTCCTACTGGCTCTCCCAACAACCGTAAACGACCATCGTATCTCTCTGTTGCTCAAGGAACCAAAACACCGGTGACCCCTGCGTCAAGATCAACTCGACGTGATGTTGACACTCCTGTCAAAAGCACGGAGTACTATTTGTTAAAGCACTGTAAATTTGACGTTATAGCGATGATGTCTGGGAACATTCTTTCGCTTGGAACTCAACCACCGAACTTCCACCTTCCGCCACGTAAAGATCTTCAATGCTGGTCTCAGCCTATCCAACAGCTGCTCACCGACGCACAACACAACAATGAAGTCGATAATCTTCATTTCTTGAGCTCCCTCCTGTGCTTAAAGAGCAAACGTATTCGGAATGCACCAAATAACTAAAACTAACTAACTAACTTCAGACCTCTCCCGAGCATGGGAGGCAGGCCGGACCGACAGGGGCCAGTCCGGAATCACGGGCCTGTAGACGAGGGGCGCCGAAAGGTGGGTCGGCGGAGAGTGATCATCAAGCTTGTCGCCATGCGACGAGGAGCCCGCGATGTGACTGACAACCAACTCGTCGATAACCTTCCGTCTGCGCCCCCCGGCCATACCCCGTCCCACTGCGAACGTTCCGGCTGCCAACCGGCCCGCCCGAGAGGCGAATAGGTGCCAACCTACGCCGGGAGGGCGGATGCCCTCGCAAGGCTCAGGATTCATGAGGCACCGTCCTCCATCGCAACCATGCGGTCGGCGATCAGGGTAAAGCACCAAATGTGCCGGTAAATGAAGGCATTCGGTTGCATAGATACCCACCAATTAATGGAGACGGAAGGTTATCGACGAGTTGGTTGTCAGTCACATCGCGGTCTCCTCGTCGCATGGCGACAAGCTTGATGGTCACTCTCCGCCGACCGACCTTTCGGTGCTCCTCGTCTACAGGCCCGTGATTCCGGACTGGCTCCTGTCGGTCCGGCCTGGCTCCCATGCTCGGGAGAGGTCTGAAGTTAGTTAGTTAGTTAGTTAGTTAGTTAGTTAATGGAGTTGTCAAAGTACATGTGCTTTGCACCAAATGCTTCAATCAAACGGACGCACCTGGTACGCCACTTGTTCTCGCCATTTGTACTGAGGACGAAGTCAAAACGGACGAATTACAAAATCATTGAAGAGCTCTGTCATCAGCACAACATGCCACATGCCGATGTGCCTCGTCCAACTTTCTTGATCTGCGTTATGAGCGTCATGTAACACGGACCGCATTAACTAGAATCGTCTTCATTCGTTTCATCTTCCGTGTCATAATGACCCAGCAGCCCGCGAGCCATCATCTTGCGCTTTGGGAGATCCATTCCAATTATAAGTTGCTCAAAGATGCGCAAATTAAGTGCGACTACTCACAACTGTTTTGAAATATGGCGTTAACCAGATGATCACTCACCCTTTTGCTACAGCGCATATTTACTACCGTTATTATCGAAGTCCTTGTAACGGTCATTACGTAGTCCGTCGAAGATGAAGCCGCGCATATCCAAACCCGGATAGTTGCTGTGTTCGCATTGAAGGTTTGCGTTAATGATGTCACGCCAGCTTAATGATACTCACGAGGTAGCTACCGCCAATGTTGGACTATTTCCTTAAGTTATCCAGATCATCAGACTGCTTTCAAGAATGTACTTATCCAAGTTGGTTATCCTTCTGCCATAATAGACCCATTTTCGGACACTACATTGTCTGAAGTCGAACAAGCACAAGTTGGACTTACTACAGATGTACCTCCTGACAATGTGCATGAAATTTTGCGACTCTTAGAGAAGAAATAAAATCACTTTCTTTGCACATCGTGCAGAGTATTCCGCTAGGCAGTGGTTAGATCACTGAGAGACCATCCCGTCTCACCGCGTGAGTCTGGCAATCTGGTAGGTTTCAGGGAACCCAGGCAGTGGTCCCCCTAGCCTCTTCACACGACAGACGATACATAGCAACACATCAGGGTAACATGTAATTGCTTGCTACGTACCTGCGGGACGCGCTAGACCATGATGATGAGCGTGAGCACAGATCAGAGGACTATTTGACTGTGTAGAAAGGAAGGAGAAGGGTAAGGAAGAGATCGCGTTCTCAACGGACGGAATAAGGGTAGGAGTTAGCAGATTTCTCTGCACCCCCTCGAGATGTCTTGTGGTTGAGGAACATGACATCTCTAGAGAAATGTGATGGAGGACGAGATCAGGATAAACAAGAAGTGCACTTCAGAGGTCACATAAAGTGGCACAACAGGTTCATCAGCAAACAGATGTTAGTGCTTGGACTTGGGGATAACACTCTGAATGCTTTTGGCAAGGGAAACTTTAAAAGAGGGAAGTGAGCGTGATGCGGCAGATGTCAATGATAACGGTGAGGAAATTGCTTGGTCCTCTTGGACTTCACATATGGCAGGAACGTCATCATTTTCAGGTTCAGAAGGATGATTGATACTCTTTGCAGAGCAGTGTTGAGGTATGATCCTGTGGGTAAGAGCGAGCAGGTGATGCAAGATTTGAGGGATAAGGCTGCTCAATTGCAATTCATCGAGGTTATTCTCGAGAAACTGTGGGATGGTGAAAGGATCTTGGAGGGACTCAGTTTGCTGTAAGGCAGGATGATGTGTCGTGCGGATTAACTCGCTTCGGAGTTGAAGGAGAGTATCATCAGGCAAGCCAAACATTAAGTCGTGTTGATCATTCAAGGCAAGAGTGAGTCCGTTGAGTAACTCACTCACCTTGTATAGGGTTTCCAGCAGGACGTTTGTATTAGTAGTGGCTGGGAATAGCCGATTTTCCATTTCACGGAGGTCTGTGACAGCAGTAGTTTAATCAGATCGCAAAGCAGCATTTTCAGTAGATAAGGCGTGGAGACGTTGGTCCATTTGTCCATATGAAGTTTGGAGAGTTACAACCTGTTGGGTAAGTTGAGTCACCTGAGAGGATAATGCCGCAAGATCTGGAGAGGCAGTAGTACTAGGTTGTGTTGGTGCCGGGGCAGTAGGTGCCACTGGCGGGTAGTTTACTGACTTTTCGGTCGCAGCGGTAAAATCGTTATAGAGGTCGGGGTAGCGTGATGATAAGAGCTTAGCAGAATCTTTGCGATCGGTGTCGCAAAAGGTAGTTGGTGAAGATGTTTCGTCAAAGATAGATGGTGGTCGTTCATCATGTGCCAGTGTGTTGTACTCAGCAATGTGATGTACGAGAGAGCGGCAGAGAGCGTGAACCAAAGGCTGATATGCGCTTGCCTTAATAATCGACTGTTTCTTTACATGTGCGTGAACAATTGTCACAATAAGCGACAGGTGTTCCAGACGAAGCCGATAAATAAACTTGAGGTTGAAGGGGTAAGCCACCGCATTTTGTGAATCTGTTGTGACTGGGGAAGTAATAATAATATCATCGGGTAGTGCGTGTTCCTTGATTAGTTCTTGGAGCAGTGCTTGCAGGTCCAATGGGAGAAAGAAAACACGGAGGATGGTGGCACGGAGGTGACCAGCGGGTGATGACGCACAAGGTAAAACAATTATACGTGCGTTCCACGCGAGGAAAAGAAACGAGAGGGCAATGTGGTAAGAGTTTCTACACGCACAACACATACCCATAGTTGGAATAGAGACAGGTATGAAGGCATTGCGAATATGTGATTCGCTGGCGAGATGTTCTAAGACAGCAGCAGGGAGCTCGTCTATCTTCCTTTTATAATTGGAGACACAGATTAGGAGCGGTTTGCCGTCGTTGTCGAAGCATTGAAGGCAGTGAAATGAAGACTGTTGGGTCTCCTTCTTGAGACCTCGATAGCAAAGTGTAGCGTATATTGAAGGTGCAGAAGGCAGAGGGAAGACGACTGGTGTTCTGACCGAGCAGAAGTTCGACAGTTCCATGAAGATCTGGTAGTCCAAGTGATCGCGAGATGCGTAGATGGAATCAAGTGCCTTGAATAGGTCCGTATGTAGAAAATATGATAAGAGACCGGTGAAAGGAGTTTGGATTTTTGGTCTGACGTGATAGATGATCCATGTTCCTGCTGAGAAACATTTAAAACGACAGCATCGGCAAAAGTGGTTAAGGGGTTGGAGCCAGGCCGGATCGCAGCAGCAGAGGATGAGAGCAGACGAGTAATGTCGTCGCGATTTGGTTTCCTACGGTTAGGGGGAGTGTTGGTAGACGACGCAGCGGGCGTAAGTGTGCGAGGTAGCTCGCGTCGGGCGAGCGTGACTCCACGTGGGTGGTTGCTGCGTTAGTGATGCATTGGCGACGACGTACTCAAAAAAAGTTAGTGGCAAAAGATGAGGGTTAGTTTACTGACATTGCGGTCAGGGCTAGAGATTAGGTATCTTGTTGGTCTGAGTCAGTAGCATGGTGCATACCTAGAAGAGAACGGAATGTGGTAAAGTCGGCTGCAAGAGGCTTTGTGAAGCCATCAGCTACGTTTAACTTGCCAGGGACATGGTGAACACGAATTTTCTGTAGTGCGACATATTCGCGAATTTTGAACCATCGAGTGGAAAGGGCTTTGCTACGAGAAGAACCGTCTGGGTTGTTGGACGTGTGCACAGCTGCAGCATTATCAGACAAAAGAGGTAGGCTTCTGATGAAGCGCATATCCTCGGCAATAGGATTGTCGTCAGCGTCAAAATCGGAAGGAGGGTCAGTTTGCGTATTCATATAGAATGTCGGATTAACAACAAACGAGAGCTCAAGAAGTAACTTACGGAGCCAGACTGCCTCGTCAGCGCAGATGCTGAGAGCGATAAGCTCAGCTTCGTGGGTAGAACACGAAACTATGGGTTGTAGTTTGCTTTTCCAGGCGATGAGGCAGTTGAACAGGTAGAAAACAAAGACAGTAGTGTAAGCCAGTAGTGGACTTTCTGTCTTCCTGTTCCAGTGAAGGAGCGTTGTCGGCATCCACCATAGCAACTAGAGGGTCGAACTTGCCAGCAGCGATGTCTTTGTCCCGGTAGTCGATTATTGTTGACAGGTCAACTCTATTAGATGAAATAACGCGTAGATGGTTTTCGATAGCATTCCCTTTAGGGTGAAACCAGAGACGAAGAGCTCGATTGGCAGGTTTGCTGAGGTACCTTAGGAGGTGACAGAGCATTTGGACATGCACATAGGTGGGAGAGTGCATACCTCGGGAACAGCGTCCTAGGTGAAATCGGGGCGACAAGCAACTTGCATGAAGACCAATTTACCAAGTAGAGTAGCGAAGTGATCGTGGATATAAATTTCCACATCGGTAGAAGGGGAGCCTTCTTTATAAGTAAAAGTGGATGACATAGGATACCGTAGTGGGGTGAGGTTTTTTAGTATGGGATGGTCGGTAAATAATGCTTCTAGTTTGGCTTCGACATCTAACGATATGGATCCATCCGACGTTCGGCAGACGCGCATTGCCAAAAGAGTTTGGACTGGCTCGAATTGTTCCACAGAGAAGCGCTCATGTAACGCTTCTTGTAACTCTGTGCGGAGAGTGTCATCATTTGACACTATAACAATGTCGTCCACTGATAAACTGCAAATGACAAAGCGAGTGTGGGATGTGCGCACATATAGGCACGTATCCGCTTGGAGTCGCTTGTATCCAAGACTCCGAAAGAGGCCGTCGATCTCTTTGTTCCAGAGAGAAGGAGATTGTCTGAGTCCGTAAAGGGATTTCAGCAACTTGGGTAAGCGGCGGCCATGGTATTTATCGTCGTGAGGATCAAGTAGTTTGATGCCATCCGGGAGTTGGACGTAGACGTGTGCGTCGATGTCGGACTGAACGAACGCGCTGGGCACGTCACTATGGTAGACCGGTAGTCTTTTGTACGCCGCAATTGCTAAGATGACACGTATGGCGGTCATAGTTGCCATAGGGCTGAACGTCCCAAAGAAATCAGCGCCAAGTGAGGCTAGAAATCCACGCAAGACTAATCTGGCCTTGTGCTTGATGTAATCGCCATACGCGTTCGTCTTGATCTTGAGGACGAGCCGGCTGTCAATTGGACGAGTAGAGGCATCAGGTAGAGATAGCTTAAAGCAGCCGAAGCGCACTATATCATGTAGTTCCTTTGCGATGGCCTTGACATAGGCTTGTCTGTCTTCAGGGAAAGGCCTTAAAGACACCTGAGCTTGTACTCGTCGATGGATACGTCGGCCTCTTGGACTTTGTATTCGTTCGGACCTATAGTGGCTGGGGAGCCATTGTTTAATGACGTTTCGGTCGAGGCAGTGTAGCGGACTTCAGGATATGCGTGAGTGGCACAAGTGGAAGGGGTAGAGTGGTCAGGTTCCAAGGCAACAACCAGGTCGGGAGGTGGCAACTAGGAGTGGCATCGGTGATGAGGTGTGTAGCTACTGGGATGCTGGATGCGCATTTGGTTTGCGAGAAAGCACCATCGAGTAAGGGGTAGCGAGATAGAAGATCGGTACGCAATGGAAGGTGTTTGACCAGCAGAGCCTGTTCCCCCTCTGGGCAGAGAACCGTCCAGTGGATGCCAACAGAGGTGTTGAGGGAGGAGAGGGTGGGTGATTTGAAATCGAGAAAGCGATGTTGAAGGTCCCAGCGGAAGTCAGCGAGTTTGCCGCCAGCGGCTTTATAGGCACCAACCGTAGAAGCTTGGAGCCGAGCATTGACAGAGGTCATGGAGGAGGCTTTACGCTGGTTGGGGCGCTTAGTCCCCGGGACAAGTTGAGGGTGGTCTTGAGAGAACAAGTCCTTGTAAGAAGGGGGAATTGCCTTACCCTGATCGCCGACTGCAGTTGCGATGGAGGACAGTGCCTCATGAATCCTGGGCCTTGCGAGGGCATCCGCCCTCCCGGCGTAGGTTGGCACCTATTCGCCTCCCGGGCGGGCCGGTTGGCAGCCGGAACGTTCGCAGTGGGATGGGGTATGGCCGGGGGGCGAAGACGGAAGGTTATCGACGAGTTGGTTATCAGTCACATCGCGGTCTCCTCGTCGCATGGCGACAAGCTTCATGGTCACTCTCCGCCGACCGACCTTTCGGCGCTCCTCGTCTACAGGCCCGTGATTCCGGACTGGCTCCTGTCGGTCCGGCCTGGCTCCCATGCTCGGGAGAGGTCTGAAGTTAGTTAGTTAGTTATTGGCGGTGGCGAAGTGGTATTGTCGTCACGAGAAGTAGTGTCGTCAGCATGTGGTGAGGCTGCGGATGTAGGCTTAGGAGAAGGAGGCGGAGTTGGCGACGGGGCAGGAGCGGGCGTGTGCCCCCTCTCAGGATGAATCCCCCTCTGCAACGCATCATCGGGGTCTTCATCGCGATGAGGGCTAATGTCGAAGGATACTGGCGGAGCATCAGGTGGAGGAGCATGTTCAGGATCCAAGGTGGAGCGGCGGATCATGTAGGTGAAGGTCAGTTTAGAGGTGATGCGAAGCTGGCCATTTTCAGGATTAAGGACAACATCAGCTTGATGGTCAACATGAGGAGAGACAAGTGGGTTTTGGGAGTTGGCGCAGCACAGGTAGAGATAGCGGCGCCGAGAGGGCTCATACTTGTGGTGTTCATGAGGCTCAAGGAGGAGGAAGCACTCGCTGCCAAAGATCTTGAGGAGATCATGTTGAGGTGTTGCTAGTTGATTATAAAGAAACTGTTGAGGGCTGATGATGGCGTGGTGAATGCGTTCGAGTGAGGCATTTGGCAAGAGGTTGTATGATTGGATGGTGTGGATCACAGCCCACTGGAAGTGGATGGCAGGTTCCACGATCTTGGCGCCACGGTAATGGGTATTGAGAAGGTTAAGGAGGCGAGTAGATAAGGCGGAGGCGACAAAGCCTATGCTCTTTTCGACCTCGTGGTTAAAATGATGAAGGTAAGGTGGGAAAGCAACAAGGATGATGCCGTTTTCGACCCTGCAGGGAGTGGTGATGTGTTGGCTGAAGTACGGCCGGAACGCATCGGAGTATACTGTGCGTAGGTGCACATTGAGTTGCGTTTTGCAAAAGTTATGCAGATAGTCTAATGCTTGAGTAAATTCGGTGGCGTTAGTGGTGCGAGTGAAGTAGGCGAGTAGGAACTTGGATAGTAGTCCCTTGAAAACGATAATATGGGAGAAGCCGCCGCATTCAGAAAGTATGGTTAAGTAGCCACCATCGCAAGCCCAGACTTCACCAGGTCGGTGGGTCTGTTCAAAGTTGGGCTTGGTGTCGTTGGTATGGGCGTGGCGGTGACGTTTGTCGTGGCCAATGCAGTCTATGCACATAGCCCTGTAGGGAATATCGGATGCTGAGAAGCCAGGGCGAGCAAGAACGTCTGGGGCTTTGGCGGCAACGTTATCAGGACAGTGATGTACATTGTGGAAGCGGTTGGCGCGTTCTTTGGCATTTTGGTATTCGACTGTGCCATGGGCGAGTGATTTGCGAGGGATTGCTTTGACCGGGATGTGTTTCTTCCGACGGACATTGAATTTGAGCTCTGTGGATGCGTCTAATGATGGGGCATCAGGATCATCGTTAGTGTCAGCATCATCAGCAGTGGGAGTTATAGCAAGGGCTTCTTCAGGGGTTGTTCCTGAGGAACGGTAGTTTAACGACTTTTCGGTCCAGCTGCAGTTGGAAATATGACTCATGAATGCAGTCGCCTGAAAGATAGTGTCTGAGCTGTGACTGGAAAGAAGCAGTTCACGGGTGAGGAAGGTAGATACGTAAGTCTTCTTCAAGGTAGCACTGTCATGTTGAAAGGAAGGCTTCAACATAATTGACTTCATATTGGCGACCACGCGAAAGAGGCGGGTGTAAGGGTATGATAAGTGCCCGCAGGTAGAGCATTGCTGAGTAGGTCGCAGCATAAGTCTTTCTTCAATGAAAGTAAGAAGGACGTCTGGAAGCGAGTGTGGTTGTTAGCTTTGATAAGTTCGGCTCGCGTGGGGTAGCGGAGTTTGCCGTTGCGAGGGTCCAACAAGATGATATTGGCATATCCCCGGATAGTTGGCAATGGAGCCGACATATAGTGAATTTTGGATCCGAGCTTGCGGTCGCTGCCGCGTAAGTCGTCAATATACCTGCTATGAGAAACATGGTAATCTCCCAAGGAAAAATATCTGTCCTTGAAAATGAATTGGTCGGAGGGTTGGTTGTATGAGAGACAGTCAGGTATAACAAGAGAGCACTGTTGGAGTAAGTTGCGGATGGCAGGGACAGTGTTGTGGGCTGCGTTGACAAGGGGGTAGGCTTGCACTAGCCATAGGTATCCCTGAAACGAGTCGAGATGGAGCTTCTTATCGGCGGGGTTATCGCTGGCGGTTAGGGTGTAAGTAGATCCATAAGCGTCAATGGAAGTCTGGTATTTGCTTGCATTGTTCTCAACTAGTAAGTTGCCATCAGAGTGGTGTCCACCGGTAAGAGTGTGGATATTGAAGGTAGATGAGGAAGTTGTAAGAAATAGCCTAGGAGCGGGCTGGTTAGTTTCGAAGATCGTAGCATAGTAAGATACCGGTGTAGCGTTGTTCGGCGAGATTCTGGCGAACAAATTGTATATATTAGGGTGATAAATGCCTTGAGGCGAAGAGGATTTGATGACCCGGGTAGTGGTTGATTATAAGACCTCTTGAAGCCAAGCTGATGATAGGAACACACCGAGTGCGTTTTATGCGTATGTTGTTCGAAAGCCTGCTGTGAATGAAGCCGGAGGAAGAGTAGGTTGAGGGTCTCGAGCTCATAGAAGCTCAGCCGAACGGAGCCAGTACGAGAGTACAAGGGAAACGTCTTGGGGGAGTGAACCAATGGTGGATCTGGGTAAGTGCGAACCCAGCCTTGAGACAGAGTCTTGGAGAGCCAGAGGGTTTTAGGCACGGAGTTAACGTCATCTGCTATGTCCAAGAAGCGCTTCGGGTGCTGGTTCGGCCAGGACAGGATGTCCATGGGTCCAGTGTTGTACCTGCGAGCAATGCAGATCCATCGTTCCCGAGATTGATAATCGCCGCACAGATAGGTAGGGAAGCGGTCGACTACATCAACAGTGTAGTCCAGTGTGGCGTGAATGAGGTTAGCTACGGAGATGTGATCCCTGTGAATGCACTTGTGAGGGGGTGTCATCTCCGCAAGTAGAACTAAGGGTTTGAGTAGTTTGATGACAGATAGCATACTGTCAAAGAGGGAGTCATCGAGCAAACTGGCCAAGTCGGATGTTTTGGTGCTCTTGAGAAGGTTTCGGTTGGTACAAGGTGGAGTGATTTCTATCACATCACAGTAAAAATTCCGTCTTTCATCCTCCGTTATAGACTGGAGATGATTGAGGAAGGAGGGTAGAGATTCGAAGATAATAATCTTTGGAAAGTGTTTGCGCAGCATGCGCACAGGCGTTTCGTCGGACTCAACAGCAATCTTAACGTGGATGTTTAAGCCCAAGTCATTGGTGGCCTGTGACAGGGACGCAGGTGTTGACAATCCAGGGCATAGTAACATGACAGTTGGTTTGCGAGAGCCATTGTTGGTAGTTGATAGGAATGCTGGACGGGTGCGTAGTCAGGTGAGAGGTGGAGTGTTGTTTCTTACATATTCATTCTGCATCCGAAGGTTGCGAAGTAGAGTACGCAGCCACGGTCGAGTTTTGAGCTTGGTGACCAGGTAATTGTAATAGTGGCAAAGGTCACGGTTTTCGTTGTACCTCTTCAGCGGGAACATATGATAGTGAACGTAGTTCAAGGTTCCTATCGCGTGCAAGTGTGTAGGGTAGACACGGTAGTGGTCGTGGTCGAAGTAGTGAATGGGCACATGCACGTCTTTATCAAGTAAGCTAGTGAGGTGCGACATATTTGGTTGTTCATTGTCATTGAGAGTGACAGTTAGCTGAGCCTTGTTCCACTCGGGGGCACTTAGGATGAACAAATGTCGACCCTGTACTGGTTTGAGGAATAGGGCGTAGTCAAGCTTGACGTAGCCAATGCCTGGTTGAGCAGGTAACGGGGATACTATATATTTCGCAACCATGATATGCGATACCTGCTGTTGTCCAGTGGCAGTTTGGACAACTGGGGCACATTCAGCGTCTACGGGAACTATGTGATTCCGTTAAGCAAAATCAAATGTGGTCATCAGCGAGATGGAGGCACAACTGTCCACGTATAGAAATTGAAAATGTAGGAGAGGATTATGGTCTCTCCGGTATTTGGTGAGAAAAGCGGTTTCGCAGGGTACACTGGTAGAAGGAATGCTGGCTGCGAACAAATTAGTTTGAGTGAGCAGTTTTGAGGTGACCACAACTTGTGAAAAGGTAATAGGAACGACGGGCGCGGTAGGTTCCCCGTTGTCCTTGCCGAGACCGTTGTTAAGGTCGAAGGGCGAGAGATCTTGTGGATTGCTCGACAGTGTAGTATTGGCCGCTGCTTGATCGGAACTCCTTCGGCACATTGCTGCAGTGACATGTGACGAGAGCTCCGTAAGTCGCTCAGGTGACAATTTTGCTATGGCGTCAGCAGTAAAATTGACTGATTCCGCGGCAGCAGCAGTGGCTGGTGAAGAGCTGATGCCACTTGTGTTAGGTGGAGTAGAGGTGTTGGGTGCAGACATGGTAGGTTGGTCTCCCCCATAGTTTAACGACGTTTCGGTCGAAAGCAGATGTATGTCAACATTCCGAACGATATCTTCGGCATAGGAAAGTTGATCATTTAAGCGGAGCAAGTCTGTATTATCGTCTGGGTTAGACGTAGTAGCGATAATATCTGCAGATTGCAACAACGTTTCAAATAGCTTTGTAATCTTATCTTGCAGCTGAGAGGTAGTGGTAGTTTGATTGACGTATTTGGAGAGCTCCCGGAATTGATCTTTGAGTGCATGCATAGTATGCTTGGTGCGATCTAATAATTTCATATCAGATCGAGAAGGTCTGTCAAAGGTGCGAGCATACACAGGGCGATCGTTAGATTGACCAGGACTGCGGGCTCTGGTGACATAGGAGTCACCGGATCGGTAGTAGCTAAGATCGTTGGGCGAGAAGGGCTGACTAGCGTCTTTTGAGTTACGTAGGCGGCGAGCATTAAATGCGGGTTTCGACTGTTGTCCATTGGCTGAATTGGTAAGTGACGCAAGTACATGTGCTGTGTGCGCCAGTTCAGTGTCTGTGGAGTCCAGCAGCTGAGTTAGCAGTAATTTGGGCTTTTGATGTGTGGACAATCCTTCTACGTAAGGGATCCAAGAGACTGGCGGTTCTAGGCGTCTTTTATCGAAGGTGGTATTGGACACTGAGTTGTAGAGGTCCAGTGCGTACTCGAGAATAGTAGAGGAGTCAGAAGGGCGACATAGTCTGTTGGCTTCAGGTTGCGCTCTAGTGGAGGTGCGTGTTTCATAGAT
The DNA here is from genome assembly GCA_029834535.1 of Chrysophaeum taylorii. Lineage (NCBI taxonomy): Eukaryota > Pelagophyceae > Pelagomonadales > Pelagomonadaceae > Chrysophaeum > Chrysophaeum taylorii. The sequence continues at coordinate 166,051 of JAQMWT010000003.1, read as the reverse complement.
GAGGCGGCATTCGACCCATCCTCCATCGTAGAGATTGTTGCTGGTGTTGTCGCATTGCGACAAGCTTGATGGTCACTCTCCGCCGACCGACCTTTCGGCGCTCCTCGTCTACAGGCCCGTGATTCCGGACTGGCTCCTGTCGGTCCGGGCTGGCTCCCATGCTCGGGAGAGGTCTGAAGTTAGTTAGTTAGTTAGCTGTAAGTGGATAGTTGATTTTAGCTGCTCCAGAGAAAGCTGGGCAAGGGCAGCTTCAGTAAAGTTTGCGGGCTCGGCAGTATGGCATAAGGAAAGCCGGCCATTGGAATTAGTAGTAAGAATAGCGCTGGGTCCAGACTCAGTAAAACGTTATGGCCCATAGTTTAACGACATTTCGGTCGGAAACAGATGTGGGAAAGGGTTCCGCGTGAGGTCAAGTTCGAAAACATTGGTGTCCAACGGTTGATTTGAAACAGGCGATGCTTGAAAGAATGCACACATTTAATGAACAACATGTACACCAAATATACACAACAGCGTTTAATTCTTGATTCAAATACGAGACATCATTCGGAGACACTGCTTCGAAAAAAAGGTTAAGTATTTCTTGATAATGGCTGACTACGCCGAGAGCAAGTTCGCGAGAATGCGTGAGGTTAAGGTTGCATTCACCATCCTCAAGGCGATCGTTAATTTCGGGCGGAAAAGCCCTGACCTCGTTAGCGTAGCAAACAGTAGCCAACTGTGCTACTTGGTCTGATATGAGTGGGAACGCCTCAGATATGAGGCACCGTCACTCTGGTGTTGGAGTGGTTGTTCTCGCTGAGAAAATCAACGGGAACCTTAGGTAAGGGAATGTCAGCACCCAGACTGCTTTGGGTGCGACCTTTACTGCTCGTTCTACAAGAGAACTGTGACTGAACCTGTGGGTTGTCAGAGAGCAGAATTGACACCATCTAGAACATTCTAGGGGGCTCTGTCTAGCGGTGGTGTCTATGTACACTCATCAGGTAAAACAATGGAGGCGCCTATGTGGCAACTGTGCAAAACTGTGGTTCCTGCCAGTGTTAAAGGGGCATACACTGAACAGGCAGTTGGTAAAGGGGTGCTCGGAGAGCGGCATGTTGTGTACTATCGTGGAGCATAAAAAAAAAAAAGAGGACATACCCAAAATAATCCAAGCGTGCGTGCAACCAATACAGGACTTGTACAGACGACACACACACTGACACTTTCACGACAATACGATACTATAAACAAGCTCACGGGGGGTACGCAGTCTTAACGTGTGCGATGTAGCTATGTACAAACCCATGTTGTGGCGTATACAAACAATTGTGTTGCATGGCGAGGCTAGATCGGTGCGGTAACGATCCAAAACCCAATGGTAAACGTGCATGCAACACATGATCTCTCAGGACCCCTCTGGGCCCATAACCTGTAAAGTATTCCGCTAGGCAGTGGTTAGATCACCGAGAGACCATCCCGTCTCACCGCGTGAGTCTGGCAATCTGGTAGGTTTCAGGGAACCCAGGCAGTGGTCCCCCTGGCCTCTTCACACGACAGACGACACATAGCAACACATCAGGGTAACATGTAATTACTACGTACCTGCGGGGCGCGCTAGACCATGATGATGAGCGTGAGCACAGATCAGAGGACTATTTGACTGTGTAGAAAGGAAGGAGAAGGGTAAGGAAGAGATCGCGTTCTCAACGGACGGAATAAGGGTAGGAGTTAGCAGATTTCTCTGCACATCGCCAAGAGTGATAAGCGATCTTTAGAACGTGATCAACGACTTTCCGATGTTTTGGACACCATCACTCAACTTCAAAGTGCTAACGATGCTCTCATCGCGCAAGTAACAGAGAACATAAAACATGTGTCACTCTCGGACAATTTGCTTTCCAGCAACCAGATGCACCAGGATGCTACATTGTCTACCCTTGCTGTCTTAGCTCATGTGATTTCTAAATCCATAGTCACTTCTGTTGAACAGTCTCCTCCAAATACAATTGAGGAGACACAGCAAATCCTAATCGAAAATGCAGCTGTTGGCTCACATACTGCTATGTCTGATGCACAGGATAATGTTATTCCAGCAACAAAACAGCGTACTCTAACACCTGCTGCGGCTATGTCCTATTTGTCTTCTGTCATGTCACCACTTGCTGATCTCTTCGACGCGAATACTATAAACAACACTACAACTAACGACCAGTTCGAAGATCATGACACTTCCTCTCCAGAATTAAAGAAACTTAAAGACAATAGTGATGATGAGTTGGACCACTCATCTGACGTTGTGGATGCTGATTCATTACGGAATGTGACGACACGTCCAACCTCCTCCTAATGTTAATTGTAATGTTACCTCATCGTTTATGTTGTTGTTTTATGTTTAAGTTACTCGATGCTCTCATGTATCGTACACAAGCTTCACACTCAAGAAAGTCTGGAACGCATGAAGCCTTTCCCACACGTCGAGGGGGTCCAGAGCGCTACACTATAGTGTGTACGACGCTGGCATTCCTTACTCCCTCTTTCACACTTCTTCTACTTGAGGGTTTTCTCTCCATAGTACGGCTTTCCCTCTGCTTCCTTCTCCTTCCTTACCCTTCCGCATTATTATTTATTTCAAGACTATGAAGTTCATGGTCTGAAGTTCTCTTCCAACAAGGAGTAGTCATGCAGGCGCGTACCGTTAGGTACAGGGGCTTCTGCTTAATTAGTAGAGGCTTCGTTCCTCGTTGTCAGTGAAAACGCTTCTATGGGACCTAATGTCCTTAAGGAGTTAGGGCCTAAATCCCTACCTTGTGTAGTAGCATGCGGAATGGTCTGTACACGCCTAAGACCGCACGCGGTCTCTACCATGTACCCGGAGAGGGTCAAATCTCTCCAATACTCTTCTTCGCTTTCCCCTTACAAAGTCAGAGTCTCACAAGCTCTAGCCAAGAGTATTCAAAATGTCACATCTCTGACTAAAACCAGATTCTGAGACACCTGTCTTGGTGACCTCTGAGTTCGAACAGAAGGTATGCTTCTTCATGTGGCCTCTGAAGTTCCATACCATTCCTACTGTTCACCCTCACTCCTATCTCATCACATTTCTCTAGAGACTGCAGAGCATTTAGCATGCAGTGGTAAGTCACCTGGGAAACCATCCCGTCTCATCATGAACGTCTGGAAGTATTTAATTCGGGGAATGAAAGGTATGTCCCCTATATCCTCAGAACACGACAGGCGGCATCTAGAACTACACGAGAAAGGTTAAGTGTATAGTGCTACATACCTCGGGACGCGCTAGACCATGATGATGAGCTTGAGCACGAATCCTAACTACTAATCGACAGATGTTTGTTTGTCTGTCTTTAAATGTCGACTGCTAAGAGGGGGGGGTGTGTGTGGGGAGCATGAAGGATGTGGGTGGGTTTGTGGGGTATGAGGGATGTGCCTGACGGGCGGAGATAAGTACGCGGGACCTAGTCGGGGTCATCGCCGAGGCGTGGGGCAGGCGAAGAGAGGACGGGCCCCGCCCGTAGGTCGTACGCATGCTGCCGCCGGACGTATGTGCGACGAAGGGTGACGTCCTGCTGGGATCGGGCGGCCTGGGCGGGGTTCCCCGAGGCGGCGACATGGGTGAGGGCGGTGAGGGCACAGCGAGCCCGGCCTAATGCCAGGGTCGGATAAGAAAGTTCGTACGAGCCGTTAACTATGTTTCAGTTTGTACTAAGACATACTCAACGGATCGCTGAGCTATGTTCATTTGTACTCAAGCAGTATGTGCCGCCACGCCGCGAGATCGTCGCGATGGAACTAGTCCCCATAGTGAAGTCGGCATCCTTTCGTCCCCTCACGCAAAAAAAGGAAAACGCCCACGCGTTGTAGGACCCGTCGTTGCGGCGCGGGCTAGTCTCGTTTTCTTATCCGACCCTACTAATGCGTTGGCGATCCCCCACTCACTGTCTGTCTGTCTTTAAATGTCGACTGCTAAGAGGGGGGGGTGTGTGTGGGGAGCATGAAGGATGTGCGTGGGTTTGTGGGGTATGAGGGATGTGCCTGACGGGCGGAGATAAGTACGCGGGACCTAGTCGGGGTCATCGCCGAGGCGTGGGGCAGGCGAAGAGAGGACGGGCCCCGCCCGTAGGTCGTACGCATGCTGCCGCCGGACATATGTGCGACGAAGGGTGACGTCCTGCTGGGATCGGGCGGCCTGGGCGGGGTTCCCCGAGGCGGCGACATGGGTGAGGGCGGTGAGGGCACAGCGAGCCCGGCCTAATGCGTTGGCGATCCCCCACTCACGGTAGATGCGGCGAGTTTGGGCCGCCTTTGCCTCTGTGAAGTTGGCGCAGCCGCTTGTCACCCAGGTTCGCGCAGCGATGCGCTCTGTTTTTACTGTCTGTCTGTCCCTCGATTTAGGGTAAGGATCAGGTAGGCGCGAGAGTAAGGATCAGGTACGCGCGAGAGCCAGACAGTGATCCTCCAAGCCGTCTACGGCGACCTCGCAGACTATTTCCACGACCCGCGGCGGCTCTTTCAGCGCGCCATTCTCACGCCCCGTCGAAACGATGTTGTCGATGCTGACAACGCGCGCATGACCGCGGCCTTTTTTTCCCGGAGACGAGGCGTCGGAGTTCTTTTCGGCTGACTAGGCTGGGTCGGAAGACGACGCCTCGCTCTTTACAGTAGAGTTTTCAACTCCCTGACAACCAACGGCATGCTGACTTTGATCGCGAGCTTAATGTCTTCGCAACCTCGACCCGTCGCACGGCCACTGCAACGGTACCAGATACATGATCGATCGTGTCGTTGTCACCGAGGCTCCTCCAACCTGTATCGCTTAAGGCCCGCCTACGCCAAACGATCAACAAGAGCCAGGGCCAGACGCCCCGCGAGGTCGGCGTCCTCTTTCCCAAGCCCGTCTTCTGCCACGTCCAGCTCTACGTGGCTCTCTGTCGATCGGCATCCCCGAGGATATACTCATCTGGGTCGACGACTCCACCCTACCCCACACGTGCTGCGCAGTACCGATAAGCCCCCTCACGGCGTCTACACGCGCACTGTAGGTGAACTTACTGGGACCAGGTGAACTTACTGAGGTTGGAGATTGGGACTAGGTGAGCTGAGTGACCAGGTGAAACTGGGACCATGTGAACATACTGGGGTTTTTAGAGTAAAGGGTTTTTAGAGTAAACTCAAAGGTTGGCGGCGCGTGCGGATCAAAGCAGCTTAGATTGGCGGAGGCGAGAGCGACGAGCTCAAAGGAGTTGGTGTGAGCTAGGTGAACTTACTGACCAGGTGAACTTATATGAAACTTACTGGGACCAGGTGAACTTACTGGGGTTAGAGATAGGTGAACTTACTGGCCTGCACTTGTCAGAGGACTAATTGACTGTGTAGAAAGGAAGGAGAAGGGTAAGGAAGATATCACGTTCTTAACGGACGGATAAGGGTAAGAGGCAGCAGATTTCTCTGCACCCCCTCGAGATGTCTTAAGCGCAAGGTGCGACTATAAAACATCTCTTGAGGAAGATGATGATGAAGGAAAGAAAAAAAGGAGAATATAGGCTTGATGGTCGCAGAGGTCACATAAGAAGCATCAAGAGTATAGCAGGGTGTCTTAGGGCTTAGGGCTTGGACTTGGTGAGCTGAGAGTCGACTTGACGCTTTTGATCAGAGCATTACGCAACACAGGTACGACTGACAGTGTGTTAAGGCTATCAGAGGTGGTGGACATCGTTACTGGCTCGAGAGTATCGGTATCGTCTTCGTCAGCTTCTGCTGTCAGGTGGTGAACACCAATAGCAGAATGGTGTGGTACCGTACGAAATGTGAGTGCAAGTAAAGCATTCGGTATGGATGGCACCAGCGAGTCAAGTTGTAGGGTGTCCAGCTGGTTTTCCAAGAAGTTGGACTCAGCGAACGGATCCGAGAAGATATAAGAGTCTTCCGATTCACATGCTAAGGGAATGCTTTGAATACACGAGAGCAGCTTGTCACGCAGATGATGGAGGTGATCGTCCGGGGAGGAGTGATTGGCGGCATATTGGTCATGAGCTGTAAGAGTTAAGCGAGACAGCAGCTCTGTGATCTTGTACAGTGTTATGAGTAACACGTGTGCATTGTAGGAGGAAAGAGCCGGTTCTCCAGGGAGGTGATTGAAGGAATGGCAGCCTGCAGATCTGTGCGCAGAGATAGATTCTCAGCGCTGAGGGTGTTGACCTTGCGGATATGTAGGCGAAGAGTTTCCTGGAGTTGCTCGACTTGTTGATGACGCAAGGCATCGACATCATCAGGCGAGGCAGAAGGAGCAGGGTGTGTCGATGGCGAAGACTTTTCCAGAGTAGGTTCTGATGTGGAGAGTGAGTAGTTTAACGACGTTTCGGTCAACACATGCTGTGCAAGTAGGGGGTGTTTCGCGTTTAGAAAGCGCAGAAAGTCTTGATGTTCTGCCTGAGTATAAGTGGGGCCAAACATTACATCCAGGAGTGACGGCGGTTTCGTCTCATCTGAAGATTATACGTGGTCGTCAAGATGTTGTACCCACGATTGGGTAACGGTAGTAACCACATGGTGGAATTTGGAGGGCTTGAACATAGCCTGAGCTTTGCGACTCTGTGTTCGAACAAGAGTTACAAGAAAGTTAAGATGCTCTAGATGCGTCTGTGTTATAAGCCGAAGATCCAGAGCGAATGGCAATTGTGTGGTGGGATCTGTGGCTGTATCGGATAATAATAAGACTAAATTAACAAGTGACGGGTGATGTGTTAGCATGCTAGTCAAAAGAGTATATAACTCCTTTGGCAAATGATAGATGCGTATGAGGGTAGCGCGTATATGACCAGCTGAGCGCGCATCACAAGGGAATTGGAAGGAAGTAGCATTGCGAGCACATACAGTAGGTTGTATAGGCACCTGATCGGTATTGTGACAAGCACAGCAAATTCCCATAGTAATAGCAGAGATGGGGATGTGACCATTCTTCTTATGGTCGTCCGTGTTGAGGTGACTCAGCACTTCAGTGGGGAGTTCACGAGGTGTTTGTGCCTTGGAACTGTACGTGGTCGAGACAAGGAAAGTCGGTTGTCCCAGATCATTGAGGCATTGCGTACAGAAAGACGACAAAATGAAACGCTCGCGTTTGGGGCCTCTGTACCAGCCAATAGAAGCAATAGCAGGAGCAGCTTCCCAAGGTATAGTAAGGGGTAAGCGCATGGATGTGAATAATGTCAGTTCCACAAACAATGAAAAGTCAGTAGACTCATAGATAGAGTTGAGGGCAGTGAAGAGTTCCACTCGCATAAAAGAAGAGAGAAATGAGTTGACAGGGACACGGAAGTTCTCAAGGAGAGAGATTCCCCGTTCGAACAGAGCATAATCGATGCTGAGGCCGTCCTGGAGTGTTAGTGATTGAGGTAAGGTATGTTCGGCTGGTGTCGGTGCAACAACAGCAGCCTGTGAGGTAGCAGTAACAGCGGTCATGGGGTTGTCGCTTTTGCGACAACCTGGGAGAAGGTTCGGCCGTGGAGAGCGAGCGTGGGACTGTCCTTCGAACGACTGGGGAGATGCCACGGCCACGGGAGTGCCAAGAAAAAGACATGAGCGACACTCACACGCGTACAAAAAAAAAATTGTGGCAAAAGAAGGTAGGGCCAGGGCTAGTTTAACGACGTTGCGGTCACTAACTAGGGTTAGGCATCTTCAATCCTGTAAAGGCTTGTCGTCAGAGGCATGATGCATAACGAGTAGAGAACGAACAGTGGAGAACTCAGCGGCATGTGGCTTTGTAAAACCATCAGCCACGTTTTGCTTGCCGGGAACATGATGGACTCGAATTTTCTGTAGCGAGATGTACTCACGGATCTTAAACCATCTGGTCGACAGTGCCTTGGATCGAGAAGATCCGTCTGGGTTATTAGAGGTGTGAACGGCGGCGGCATTGTCAGATAAGAGAGGTAAGCTTCTGATGAAGCGCATATTTTCAGCAATTGGGTTGTCATTGTCATCGAAATCAACAGGATTAGCGGTGTTCTCACCATTAACATTGTCGACGTAGAAGGTGGGGTTGACGACAAAGGAGAGTTCCAATAGCAGCTTGCGTAGCCAAACAGCTTCATCAGCACAAATACTGAGGGCAATCAACTCAGCTTCATGAGTTGAGCAGGAGACAATCGGTTGAAGCTTGCTTTTCCAACCTATAAGGCAGTCAAAAAGACAGAAGACAAACCCGGTGGTAGATTTCCTATCTTCCTGTGCTAAGGAAGGGGCGTTGTCAGCGTCAACCATGGCGACTAAAGGATAAAACTGTCCAGTGGATACATCCTGCGGTTGGTAGTCAACCACAGTGGAAAGATCAATTCGATTAGCGGAGACAGTGCGAAGGTGAGCTTCAATAGCATTACCTTTAGGATGGAACCAAAGGCGAAGTGAGCGGTATTCCGGCTTCTTTGGGTAGCGAAGCAGGTGCTCTAGCATTTGGACGTGAACATACGTGGGTGCATGCATACCACGCGAACATCTGGCCAAGGCTTGCGAGAAGTCAGGTCTGCAGGCCACTTGCATGAACACCAGCTTGCCAAGGAGGGTGGCAAAGTGCGAGTTGATGTACAACTCTTTTCAGAGCTGGGAGTGTCATCTTTATACTTGAAGGACGATGACATAGGATATTTAAGCGGGGTCAGATGCTGCAAGACAGGGTGATCAGCGAAGAGTTCATCCAGCTTGGCTTGCACATCCAGAGAAATGGATCCGTCAGATGTGCGACACACACGCATGCCTAGGAGGGTATGGACAGGTTCAAACTGCTCTACAGCATACCGTTTGTGAAGGGCATCCTGTAACTCAGTACGAAGAGTGTCGTCGTTGGACACAATAACAATGTCGTCTACAGACAGACTGCATACGACGAACTTAGCATGTGCGGATAATACTCGAGCATATAGGCAAGAGTCCGAATGCAGGCGCCTGTAGCCAAGGCTACGGAAGGAGCCGTCTATCTCTTAGTTCCAAAGAAATGGTGATTGCCGAAGTCCATAAAGTGACTTCAGCAGTTTCGGTAGGCGTCGGCCCTTGTACTTAGCGTCATCGGGGTCGATAAGCTTGATGCCGTCTGGTAACTGAACATAGACGTTGGCTTTAATGTCAGACAAGTGCAGGCCAGCAAGTTCACCTACTCCCAATCTCTAACCCCAGTAAGTTCGGCGTAAACCCAGTCGTGCTCACATCCACTCACCCCACTCTCCTTTGAGCTCGTCGCTCTCACCCCCGGCAATCTAAGCTGCTTTGATCCGCACACGTCGCTAACCTTTGAGTTTACTCTAAAAACCCCAGTAAGCTCACTTGGCCTCAGTAAGTTGACCTGGTCACTAAGTTCACCTAGTCCCAATCTCCAACCCCAGTAAGTTCACCTGGCTCCAGTAAGTTCACCTGGTCCCAGCAAGTTCACCTACAGTGCGCGTGTAGACGCCGGGAGGGGGCTTATCGGCATTGCGCAGCACGTGTGGGGTAGGGTGGAGTCGTCGACTCAGAAGAGCATATCCTGGGGGTTGCCGATCGACAGAGAGGCACGTAGAGCTGGACGTGACAGAAGACGGGCTTGGGCGAGAGGACGCCGACCTCGCGGGGCGTCTGGCCCTGGCTCTTGTCGATCGTTTGGCGTCGGCAGGCCTTAAGGGATACAGGTTGGAGGAGCCTCGGTGACACCACACGATCGATCATGTATCTGGTACCGTTGCAGTGGCCGTGCGACGGGTCGAGGTTGCGAAGACATTAAGCTCGCGATCAAAGTCAGCATGCCGTTGGTTGTCAGGGAGTTGAAAACTCGACTGTTAAGAGCGAGGCGTCGTCTTCCGACCCAACCTAGTCGGCCGAAAAGAACTCCGACGCCTCGTCTCCGGGAAAAAAAGGCCGCGGTCATTCATGCGCGCGTTGTCAGCATCGACAACATCGTTTCGACGGGGCGTGAGAATGGCGCGCTGGCTAAAAGAGCCGCCGCGGGTCGTGGAAATAGTCTGACCTCGCCGTAGACGGCTTGGAGGATCACTGTCTGGCTCTCGCGCCTACCTGATCCTTACTCTCGCGCCTACATGATCCTTACCCTAAATCCACACAAACCCACCCACATCCTTCATGCTCCCCACACACACCCCCCCCTCTTAGCAGTCGACATTTAAAGACAGACAGACATTAGGCCGGGCTCGCTGTGCCCTCACCGCCCTCACCCATGTCGCCGCCTCGGGGAACCCCGCCCAGGCCGCCCGATCCCAGCAGGACGTCACCCTTCGTCGCACATACGTCCGGCGGCAGCATGCGTACGACCTACGGGCGGGGCCCGTCCTCTCTTCGCCTGCCCCACGCCTCGGCGATGACCCCGACTAGGTCCCGCGTACTTATCTCCGCCCGTCAGGCACATCCCTCATACCCCACAAACCCACCCACATCCTTCATGCTCCCCACACGCACCCCCCCCTCTTAGCAGTCGACATTTAAAGACAGACAGACAAACAGACAGACAAACATCTGTCGATTAGTAGTTAAGACTGAACGAAGGCGTTCGGGACGTCTGCGTGGTAGACAGGCAATTGCTTGTATGCTGCAATCGCCAGTAGTACCCGGATTGCGGTCATTGTGGCCATTGGGCTGAAGGTGCCAAAGAAATCGGCGCCAAGAGATGCTAGGAAGCCACGTAGCACGAGGCGAGCCTTGTGCTTAACGTATTTGCCTGCAGAGTCTGTTTTAATCTTCAGCACCATCCTGCTGTCAATAGGGCGAGAGACACCGTCGGGTAAAGAAAGTTTGAAGCAGCCAAAGCGGATAATGTCGTGGAGTTCCTTGGCGATGGCCTTGAGGTAGGCGTGCCTGTCTTCAGGCGACATACAGTGGAGGCACTTGAGTTTGTATTCATCGATGGAAACGTCCGCTTCTTGGACCTTATATTCGTCAGGACCAACAGTGGCGGGTGAACTATAGTTTACCGACGTTGCGGTCGAGGCGGCGTGCGCGACTTCGGGATAATTGGAAACAGCGTCAGTAGGAGGAGTAGAAGAAGCAGATTCCAGTTGAATATGGATAGTAGGGTCGGCATGTAAGACCTGGGTGATATACTCAGTAGAGACCAGAAGGTATTCCTCCAAGTCGGCCAGAGATGCAGAATTAGCGCCAAACTCGGAGGAGTTGTGATCGATAAAGCTGGTCGACGCCAGACACGTAAGTGCATACTGTAAGGAAGAGATGCCAAAGGCAGCAGCGTGCTCAGTGAACGCAGCTAAAAGAGGCTGAGGAGTGGGGCACGTAGGTGAGCCATCAGCAGTTAGAAAGGTTGCAGCTGGGATGCTGGATGCGCACTTGGCGTGGGCGAAGTAACCATCGACGTGCGGGTAACGGGCAAGTAAGTGCGCAACGGGAGAAGAAGACGAGCTAACAACGCATGTTCCCCCTCGGAGCAGATAGCAGACCAGAGGATACCACCATTGATATGAAGGGCGGAGAGGGCGGGAGACTTGAACGTAAGAAAGTGGTGGCGAAGATCCCAGCGGAAATCGGCGAGTTTGCCGCCAGCGGCTTTGTAAGCACCAATAGTAGACGCTTGCAGCCGGGCTTGGATATTTTTCATGGAGGTTGCCTTGCGGGTGTTAGGTTGTTTGGAACCTGGGACAAGAATGAGGTCATCTTGTGCAAAAAGGTCTTTGTAAGAAGGGAGCAAGGGCGGCGGTGGCATAGAGCCAGAATCGTCGGCGAGAGCGTCGGAAGAGGGAGAAGACGCAGGAGCAGGAGACGGAGGGGGAGCTGAAGGAGGTGGAGAGTGCCCCCTCTGAGGATGAAGTGTCCGTGTCCCCCTCTGAATGACATGGTCTTGGATAGCGGTGTGGGGTGTGAGCGAGAAAGGCGCGGGAGGAGCGTGAGGCGGAGGAGCAAGTTCAGGATCAGGAGTAGGATGCTGGAGCATGTAGGTGAATTGCAGCTTGGACGAAACACGAATTTGTCCGTTTTCAGGGTTGAGGACGACGTCGGCGATATGGTCAACACGTGGGGAGACGAGCGGGTTTTGCGCGTTGGCGCAACATAGACATAAGTATTTGCGGCGGCACGGTTCCCACTTATGGTGCTCGTGGGGCTCCAGTAGAAGGTAGCATTCAGCGCCGAAGATCTTGAGCATGTCATGCTGGGGGGTACTTAGTTGGTTGTAGAGCAGCTGTTGCGGACTTAGGATGGCATGGTGAATGCGCTCGAGCGTGGCGTTCGGAAGGAGGTTGTAGCTTTGTATGGTGTGTATTACCGCCCAGGGAAACATGATGGCTGGTTCCACGATCTTTGAGCCACGGTAATGAGCATTAAGGAGAGAACGAAGGCGAGTTGAGGAGGCGGAGGCGATGAAGCCGATGGCTGACTCAACTTCAAAGTTAAAGTGGTGCATGTACGGCGGGAAAGCGATGAGCTGAATGCCTTTATCGACGCGGTACGGGGCGGTAATGTGCTGGCTAAAATAGGGTTTGAAGGCATCAGAGAAGAGGGTGCGCATGTGCACGTTGAGTTGTGTACGACAAAAGTCATACACAAAATCCAGGGCTTGAGTGAACTCCGTGGCGTTGGTGGTGCGTGTAAAGTACACCAAGAGAAATTTCGAGATAAGCTCCTTGAATACGATAAGATGTGTGAAGCCTCCCCATTCGGATGGGATGGTCACATAGCCGCCGTCGCACGCCCAGACTTCGCCGGTTTTGTGAGTTTGCTCAAAAGAGGGCTTGGTCGGATTGAAGTGCGTGTGCGTGTGGCGCTTGTTGTGTGCGATGCAGTCGGTGCATAAGTCGCGATACGGTATGTCAGAAGCAGAGAAGCCAGGGCGAGCCAGTACATTGGGGGCCTTGGCAGCGACGTTGTCGGGGCAGTGGTGTACCCGGTGGAAGCGATTGGCACGTTCTTTGGCGTTGTGGTATTCGGCAGATCCGTGTGCGAAGGACTTGCGAGGAATGGGACGAGCGGGAATATGACGTTTGCGCCGAACATCGAACTTGAGTTCGGTGTCCAAGGCAGGGGGAGGCGGTGCGTCGTCATCCTGGTGCGCAGCAGGGTCCCTTGGAGGTGCATCCTCATCATCACGAGTAGCGAGAGTATCTTCTTAGGACGAGGATATACAGTTAAACGACATTTCGGTCAAGCAGTTGTTGGAAATTGACGTCATAAGGTTTGTGCCAAAGACAAGGTATCTGTGCTGCACGTGGTGGAGGCCTGACCAAAGGTCATAAAGTTGGATACATAGGATTTCTTCGTCACGGCAGCAGTATGTTGGAAGGTAGGGTCCAACATAAGAGATTTAATATCGGCAACGAGGAGCGAAAGGTGCTTGTACAGTGTGCTGTACGTACCGGCAGGCAGAGCATTGCTGAGCATGTCGCAGCAAAGGTCGTGGCGAAGAGACAAGAGGAAAGATTCCTGTTGTTTGGTGTGGTTGTTAGCACGAAACAACTCCGGTCGAGTGGGGTAACGTAATTTCCCGTTGCGAGGGTCGAGTAAAATAATGTTGGCATACCCTCGGACGGTGGGCAATGGAGCAAGCATGGAGTGGATTTTAGAGCCGAGTTTGCGGTCACTTCCACGAAGATACCCTATATAGCGACTATGAGATAAGTGGTGATCTTCCAGAGCAAAATGAGAATCCTTGTAGTCGAAAGAGTTGTCGGTGGCCTTGTAGGTAAGGCAGCCAGGCATCACAAGAGAGCATCTGGACAAGAGCTTTTGTATGGCGGTGCCATAGGCGGCAGCGGAGCCAACTTGAGGAAGGGCTTGGATATCCACAGGTAACCCACAAACGGCTCCAAATATATAGATCGGTCATTGTCGTGGTGAAAGTTGGAGGCAGTAAACGTATACGTGCTTCCAAACGCGTCAATGGAAGCATGATATTTGGTAGCGGCGTTCTCTATGGTGAGGTTGCCGTCAGAATGGTGGCCGCCAGTTAGGAGATAGATATTATGTGATGTTGATGAGGTTGTAAGTTATACCTATGTGACGGTTGGTCAGTTTCGAAAACGGTTATGTAATAGGACACAGGAGTGGGTGAGTTAGTGTGCAATCTGGCAAACACGTTATAGAGGATTGTAAAAGCCTTGACGTGTATAGGATTAGTTGCATGAGGCAGCGGCTCCATGGAGGAGCGTTTGAAACACAGCTGATGATAAGTACACTCGGATTGAACAGAGTGCGTGCGTTGCTCGTGAGCCTGTTGTGAGTGAAGGCGCAACAATAACATATTGAGTGTTTCAAGGTCAGCCATAGTAAGCTGAACAGAACCTGTGCGTGAATAAGGTGCAAACGTTTTAGGAACGGGGACATATGGAGGATCGGGGAACACCCGGATCCAGTCTTTGGCGATGTGTTTGGGTAGCCAAAGTCGCTTAGGAATGGCTTGTAAGTCATCCACGATCTTTAGGAAGGGGCGTGGATGGAGGATAGGCCACGACAATATGTTAATTGGTCCAGTAGAATACCTGCGTGCGATGCAGATCCATCTTTTTCTAGATTGGTAGTCGCCACAGAGGAAGGTCGGGAACCTATCAACAACATCGACACAGTAATCGAATGTGGCATGGATGAGATTGGTCACAGTTATGTGGTCTTGATGACAGTACTTGTGCGGAGGTGTCATCTCAGCCATTAGTACCAATGGTTGGAGTAGCTTGATGACAGACAGCATGCTGTCGAAAAGAGAGTCGTCCAGCAGGCTGTGTAAGTCTTCGGTCTTATGCTGCTTTAGTAGATTCCTGTTCGTGCAGGGAGGAGTAATCTCAATGATATCACAATAAAATTTGCGCCTTTCCTCTGGTGAGATTAGGTGAAGATGGTTGATAAAGGCGGGGAGAGATTCAAATAATAATACTGTAGGGAAACGGTGGCGTAACATACGAACAAGCGTATCATCAGACTCAACAACAACTTTTACATTGATATTTAAGCCTAAGTCATTAGTGGCTTGAGACAGGAACGCTGGGGTTGACAAACCAGAACAAAGTAACATGACAGAGGGTTTGCGAAGATTGGGCTCTTGTGAGAGAAACACTGGGCGCGATAGTATTCAGGTTAATGGCGGTGTGTTTTGCTGGACAAACTTGTTCTGTTTCCGAAGATTAAGAACCAAAGGACGAATCCACGGGCGATCTGGTAAAACTCTTTTGAGGAGATAATTGTAATATACCAGTAGATCCCTGTTTTCATGGTATCGCTTGAGCGGAAATGCGAGGGAGCGAAGTTCGAGTTGTTTGTCGCGAGCGATGTTGTAGGTGAGACAAGGGAGAGCAGGTAAATTAGCTGCTATGTAGTGTATGGGAATACGTACATCTTTGTCTATGCGGCTCGTGACAGCGCTGAGCTTTGGCTCAGATCGATCATTGAACACAGTGGTCAGGTTCGACTGGTTCCACTCGAGCATGCTCAGGGAGATGTCGGTCGTGCACTGGCTGAAGACATAAAGCGAAATCGATCTTGACATAGCCAATTTGTGGATGATCTGGTAGGGGAACAACTATGTTACGTGTTAACATCATGTGTGAGGCACGTTGTTGTCCAGTGGCAGTTTGAATAACAATCGGCGCGTATTTGGAGTCCAGTGGAATAATATGATTTGGTATTGCAAAATCGTACGTGGACATCAAGGATATGGTAGCACAAGAGTCAAAATATAAAAAGGAACAATGTTGAGGGACACTGTTTACCTTCATATAGTTGGTTAGGAGTGCATTTTCCGAATGCGGGCAAGTAGTGGAGAGGCTGGCAGTGAAGAAGTTCTCCAGAAATAACAAGAAATTTGGAATGATAATCGGCTGAACAGGTGGTGATGGTTCGTCAGCCTAACAGTTTCGTCAGTGAACAGGTGGTGATGGTTCGTCAGCCTCATCAGCCAT
Organism: Chrysophaeum taylorii; assembly: GCA_029834535.1. Taxonomy (NCBI): domain Eukaryota; class Pelagophyceae; order Pelagomonadales; family Pelagomonadaceae; genus Chrysophaeum; species Chrysophaeum taylorii. The sequence continues at coordinate 150,182 of JAQMWT010000003.1, read as the reverse complement.
GCCGTGCTTCTCATCAAATGACGATAGCGAAGTCTGATCGACATCCCTTTTGGTTTCGGCTTGTGGTGGTTGGTTGATGGCAGATTGGACCTGTGAAGATAGCGAGGACAGTAACGCTGGTGGTAAAGCCGATATGGCGGAAGCAGTAAAGAAGTTAGACACAATATTGGAGGGATTACCCTGTGTGTTGGAGGCATCCTAGGTCTCTGTAGTAGGAGGAGTTGCCTTTGGGGTGGGAGCAGTAGCAACAGTATGATGTTGTGGCTCCACGTAGTTTAACGACTTTTCGGTCGAGGATAGATGAACGTCTACATCATAAATGATGTCTTCTGCGAACATGAGTTGTTCGTTTAGGCGAAGTAAGTCACTGTTGTCCTCAGTAGATGTCGTTGACAGAATGTCAGCGGATTGCAATAGAGTCTCAAATAACTTGTTGATATTCTGTTGTAGCTGAGCCGTGGTATCATTATCTGTCACATGCTTCGTAAGTTCGCTACACTGCTCTTGCAGTGTATTTAAGGTGTGCTTCGTTCGATCTAATAATTTCATGTTAGATCGAGAGGACCTGTCGAAAGTGCGGGGGTAAATTGGACGGTCATGGGACTGTCCAGCAGTTTTCTTGGTGACATAAGAATCACCAGAACGATAATATGATAGATCGCTGCGAGAGAAAGGCTGGCGAGCATCGTTAGAGTTACGCAAGCGTCTAGCATTAAACGTGGAAGATGTACCAGGTTGAGACGAAGTAATGAACGCGAGTGTGTTAGCAGTTTGAGTCAGACTTTTGTCTGCTAAATCCAGCGTGTTTGTAAGTAGTAACTTTGGCTTTGGTTGAGGTGTCAATCCTTCGACATAGGGTTGCCAAGAAACAGGGCGTTCTAAGCGTCTTTTGTTCGACCCATTTGATACTACACTATATAAGTCTAATGCATATTCTAAGATATAGCTAGGGTTGGTAGGGTGACACAATCGTTCAGCGTCTGGCAAAGGCCGAGATGAAGATCGGGTTTCATACATATAACACCAATCTACCCAACCACGATCGTAACGATTGTTGCTGGTATTATCGGCATAATGCCGATGTATCTCTTCATAAATTTTTATACAAAGAGCACCAAAGTCGAATTGAAGGTCAGTCTCTTCCTGGTTAAGTTGGTAAGAGATTTGCCTAAATGCTAGGACAGCTTCGATAAAGACATGGACATACCAGCTAGGATATAAACAACAGAGTTGAACTGCTGTTTCAAGTAGGACACATCAGTAGTCGTAACAGACTCGTAGTGACTAAAGGCAATGAGCATAATGGCTCGAGCCTTGTGGGGTAAATAACTTTTGTTATACACCTCATTGATGGCGGGCCAGGCCGCAAATGCTGGTTTTCCAACACTTTTAAGATTGAAATAAGTATGCAAGAATGTAGCATACGTATTCTGATAAGTGTGCCAGTCAGCAGCAGTTAACGAAAACATAGTAACAGGGGCACGAACACGGGTGTCAAAAGCTAATGCTTTCGGGTGCGCACGATTTAAGATTTGTTCCTCTTCTTAGAAACGAGGATTGATTTCAGGGCGTAATGCCTTGTCTTCATTGTCGTAACTGACAGTAGCTAGCTGAGCTACTTCTGCATCAGGTAAGTTGGGGAAGGCTTCATTGGTGAAGTAACATTCCTGATACTCGGGGGGCAATTCACCAACAGCTAAACGGAGATCAGCAGCCCTATCGGTCTTCCATTCCAGGAAAACGCGATCGAGAATTTGATTCCGGAGGATAGTATATCCGCACCTATGATCGTCTTGGCTGCGGCTCGTGCTGCGTGTTCTACCATAGCAGTTGACGGGGAACCAATGGGTTCAGTCACGCAGTTGACACTGTCTAGACATTCTAAGGGGGTCTTTCTATCGGTGTCTATGTACACTCATTCGTTATCGATGGGAAAATGTCCATTTGACTACTGTGCAAGCTGTGAGTCCAGAGTAGTGTCGCTAAGCTTAGTCACTCATGGCAGCTGGTTATTTTGGTGCTCTCAAGGAGCTTGTTAGGCGCATCGCCATGGAATGTACGAGTGGACGTACCCAAATATTCCATAACATGTGTGCAAGAGTACAGGTTAGCCAACGTACACACACATCAACATTGACATGGCAATACGATACTAGGAACAGGTGCACATAAGGTTACACGATCACGTGTGCAAAATATGCCTTATACAGCCCAATTGTAATGGCGTTGTATAAACAAGCGTGTTTGCGTGGCGAGGCTGGACTGGCGCGGTAACAGCCCAAAACCCATAGGTTACGTGCGCGCTTTAACACATGGCTTCTCAGGGACCCGCCTGGGCCCATAACCTGCAGAATATTTAGCATGCAGTGGTGAGTCACCTGGGAAACCATCCCGTCTCATCATGAACGTCTGGAAGTATTTAATTCGGGGAATGAAAAGGTATGTTCCCTATATCCTCAGAACACGACAGGCGGCATCTAGAACTACACGAGAAAGGTAAAGTGTATAGTGCTACATACCTCGGGGCGCGCTAGACCATGATGATGAGCTTAAGCACAAATCAGAGGACTAATTGACTGTGTAGAAAGGAAGAAGAAGGGTAATGAAGAGATCACGTTCTCAACGGGCGATAAGGGTAAGAGGCAGCAGATTTCTCTGCAAGTAGAGGTTCACATGTTCTGCTCTACATCCCTTTTCTTCAGAACAAGCTTCGACCGGAATGGCGCAGTCCATTCGTTATTTTGGAACGCTTGTCTCCGGTCACTTACAGGATCGAGTCTCTTGATTCTCCTCCTGAACGCCGTTGTGTTCATGTTAGCCAGATCACCCCTGTGATGGTTTCTCAAGTGGTCGATCGAGCTGTGCCCGCCCAAGGAGACCTTTCGGGATGATTACAAGCATGGTAAGTTCGTTATCTTTCGGATTCCGGATAATAAACGGTCCGATTGGCGAAAGAAGATTTATGTCGCTGAAGTTTATGAACCCTATGATTTTGTGAATGATCGAGTCGCCCTGCATTTCTATGCTGATCTTGGTCCCCATGACAAAGTTTCTTATCACAAGCCTATCTCACATCTCTCTACTCGCAAGCTTAAGCCGGAATACAAGGACGTGGACGGTCGCAGTTTCACCGACAAGACCAAGGTCAACAACAGTACCACTCCTTGTGTCACCGACTTCGCCCCGCACGAGATCGATGTGTTGATTCCTAAGTTCACTTTGCGTAGTGGACGCGTTCCTGAGCCTGTCGTTGAACGTGTCTACAAGAAGATTCGTTCCCGAGACGCTCATTCAGCCAAGGCTCGTGCTTCTCGCCGGACTCGCTGAGGGCAGCACGTATTCTCACCAGGGGAGTCCTGTGGCGGCAACTCCTGACCGCCAAGGCTTACCCTCCCTTTCTCGAGGCTTGATGCCCGTTCAACGGGACGCCTTTCCCCACCTTCCTAGTGACATCATACCTCTCTCTTGTGAGAAGCATTCTTGCCGTATTCTTGTAGCATTCTTGCTATCATATACCATCTCTCCATCTTGTTGAGAGGCTTGGTGAGCGTGAGCAAGGTGTGTGGCGAGCATACCCGACCCCGAGTGCGTGTTTTCCTCGTTCAGTGAGGTCTAGGACGAGTCGGTGAGAGCCCCCTTTGTCATTATTTAAGGCTAATCCGGAGAAGCCGCCCATACACACCTTTTATACCGTTATAGATGGCGGAGGATTCGCGACCGAACTCTTGAACAGCTTAAAACGTTTTCTATAACGGGCCATAATAAAATTTCGTTTTATACCGGTATTATTTTAATATTATATCGTTTCGTTTGTATTTTTTCGATTTTCGCTTTGAAAACCCTCTCAGAGCGTCAGTACTTGGCTGTCCAGTACTTTTGAGAGGCGGCTGCGTCGATGGCGCCGAAGGTTGGTCGCAAAAAGAGCATCGTCGCGGACAACGTCGTCAAGGGACCTACTAATTCCGAGAATCAAACGACGTATTCTTGTGCGGCGCATGGCTGCACCTATTCGAAGGAGACGCAGACATGGACGGCGTCGTACTGGGCGGATCATATTGTTGGGTGCAAGTTTACTACTGATGAGGTCAAAATCGCCGTCGCCAAGTCCACCAATACGACGAGGACGCGGGCCTTTTTGAGCACTATGGAGAACAGGGCCACGGAACTGGTGACGTGCGCCATGTCTGAATCGATCCCCTCTAAGCGAACAGCCGAGTCCGAGCCAGCCGCGAGCAGTAAGAGTAAGCAGGCCCGGGTCACTGGCTGCTTTGACCGTTGTGGCGACGCACGTGCACGGCGCATCACCGCGACGATCACCAAGTTCGTTGTGGGATGCGCTCTCCCGTTCTCCATCGCGGCAGGTTGGTCTCCTGGACTCGCTGCATATCTTCGCCTGGCTGGTAGACCCGTTCACAACGCCGACGTCTGATGAGCGTTTTAACGTGACAGACTGGGAAGACCACGGCATCAAGATAATCGAGCGGTTCTACCCCGACTCTACTGATCGCGAGGTGGCCTTCACCAAGCTCAAGCAGATCGCTCTCCGCCGGGGCCAGTGGGGCGCGCTCATCGAACGCAAGCAGTCCCTCATCAAACCACCCGCCGACATGCGACTCAAGGCGTCCACCGAGCGCGAGATTTTCAAGCAGTCGCGGATGATGTCCGTCGCCGACGACTGGCGACTCACCGGCATCAAGCAATTCCCAAAGATCACCCCCATCGCCATCCGCATCGACGAGATGGCTGTCTAGTCTGCCGACGTCGAGCGAGTCTGCAAGACCCACAAGCTCATCCACACCAAGACGCGCAATCGCCTGTACACCCTCACCGTCCATCGCCTTCTCTTTACCTACGTCAACCTCCGCCTCCTCAACAAGTGTACTGAGGATCTCGGCTCATGTAGACGCTGAGCAACTGCCACGACGAGGACGAGCCCCCTCTCGAGGCCGGGCGCTCCGACTACGAAGACCCAGCCGCAGTCGCTGATGACGCCTCCTTCGTCGCCGCAGTGCTCGACGACGAGCGCATTTCCGAGATATAAAGTTCGGCTGTTGGCTGTTGGTTTGTCTAATTTTGTATAGGCGTTTTTTATTTGAAAATGGCTTCTATATAATATCAATATAAAACGAGAAAAAAACGATATTATATTTTGGCAATATAATATAGCGCTGTTCAATAATGGTCCCTGGTTCAAATCTACCCTTGACTTATATGTCTCGATTTTCTTACTCTTCCCCCGTGCCCAGACCGTCAAGCCTTGACGAAAACGTCCGCGAGGAATACGTTTCTGACCGGGACGAAATAGCCTCCAAATTTACGCTGAAGCCGCGCCATGGTAGCTCCTGTGGCGAGCGATCGAATCTGAGAATACCGCCGGGGTCGGCGCCCATTCTTAAAAAGGGGGCGCCTGTGGCGGTTACTACAGCTTTATGTAGCGAGAGCGACCGAACTCATGGTCCCTGGTTCAAATCTACCCCTGACTTATATGTCTCGATTTTCTTACTCTTCCCCCGTGTCCAGACCGTCAAGCGTTGACGAAAACGTCCGCGAGGAATACGTTTCTGGCCGGGACGAAATAGCCTCCAAATTTACGCCGAGGCGGCGCCATGGTAGCGCCTGTGGCGAGCGATCGAATCTGAGAATACCGCCGGGGTCGGCGTCCTTTCTTAAAAAGGGGGCGCCTGTGGCGGTTACTACAGCTTTGTGTAGCGAGAAGTGTATGGTCCAAATAGGATAATCCGGAGAAGCCGCCCATACACATTTTTATACCGCTATAGATGGTGGAGGATATGAGATACATGGATCTATAGCGGTATAAACGTGTGTATGGGCGGCTTCTCCGGATTAGCCTATTTAGACCATACACTTCTCGCTACATAAAGCTCTAGTAACCGCCACAAGCGCCCCCATTTCAAGAAATGACGCCGACCCCGGCGGTATTCTCAGATTCGATCGCTCGCCACAGGCGCTACCATGGCGCCGCCTCGGCGTAAATTTGGAGGCTATTTCGCCCCGGCCAGAAACGTATTCCTCGCGGACGTTTTCGCCAACGCTTGACGGTCTGGACACGGGGGAAGACTAAGAAAATCGAGACATATAAGTCAGGGGTAGATTTGAACCAGGGACCATGAGTTCGGTCGCGAATCCTCCGCCATCTATAGCGGTATAAATCTGAACCTGTCGTTGAACGTGTCTACAAGAAGATTCGTTCCCGAGACGCTCATTCTGCCCAGGCTCGTGCTTCTCGCCGGACTCGCTGAGGGCAGCTCGTATTCTCGCCAGGGGAGTCCTGTGGCGGCAACTCCTGACCGCTAAGGCTTACCCTCCCTTTCGCGAGGCTTGATACCCGTTCAACGGGACGCCTTTCCCCACCTTCCTAGTGACATCATACCTCTCTCTTGTGAGAAGCATCCTTGCAGTATTCTTGTAGCATCCTTGCTATCATATACCATATCTCCATCTTGTTGAGAGGCTTGGTGAGCGTGAGCAAGGTGTGTGGCGAGCATGCCCGACCCCGAGTCCGTGTTTTCCTCGTTCAGTGAGGTCTTGGACGAGTCGGTGAGTGCCCCCTTTGTCAGCAGGGGGTCGGGAGTGGTTTTTCTGTGCCGCCATACTCACTACCTCGGGGAGCCCGGTGACCGTATCAGGCAAGTTCTGAACGGCCGCCGGGGCCCCAGCCATCGTCCTAGACCGCGTCGGACGCGCCTATACGCGTCCCAATGGCTCAAAAACGGCCATAAGGCTCGAGTTTGAATTGAGCCTGGCGCATTTTGATTTTGGCAAGGGTTTCGCGCTCAGTGTCAGAAAGCTAATTCACTTCAATCAAATTTATGGTTCCTTAACCCTCCCTAAGGATTGTCTGGCAAAATCTACATTTGCGAGTGTATAGAAATGTGAGGAAGCTATGACACTTACCCCTGCACCACGTATCCAGTATCCCTACGTCATTCCCTTATCGCTAGAGTAACGCCCCATTCTTGTTGTCACATGGTAAGCAGGTGCTCGTCGACGACGACCTGAGCTTGCTTCGTGGCGACTTCTTCTCGGCTTCAGTTCATTGCTACGTGTTCGGTTCGTTGTCGTCTAACATGTCCTCGATCGAAATCAAGGACAGTAAGCTTTCGCAAAAACTTGATGCCTTCAGTGGTGAGCGACATCTTTTCCACCAATGGACACGTCGTCTTGAAAACATGATCATTTCCACCGGCGATCGCATTATCTTGACCAACGAAACTTGGACTATTATCTCAGCCTCTGGCTGCTCTGAAGAAGAATTTGGCGTCAAGCAACAACGTTGGTACTCTGCGTTGTTTATGGCCCTCCCGATGCATGATACTGATCGTGCGGATATCCGTAAAAACCGCGATATGAACTTCACGCGGCTTTATAAGCGCATTACCGATGTCTACATGGCCATGGGGATCGCGTAGCTCAGTCTGCAATTGCTTCACTGCATTCACTGGTGTGCAATAATCTCGATGATCTTGAGTCCTTTCTTTACAAGTTCATCACCGGAGTTCAAGTTGCTCGGCATCATCAAGATTTCTCTGACGCTCTTGCATTGCAGTTGCTTCAAACCAAAATTTCAGACTCCATCTTGTCTCAGAATCTCATTGCGCTTGACCATAAACTGCGCACATATGATGGTTTCGTTGATCGCCTCAACAGCAAAGTTTTCGATTATCTCCAATCCAAGTCTTCGCTTGTCAACGTTGCTCTACGTGAGGATCCCCGCCGTCGCGATCGTTGTGACTTTTGTGGTGGCAGCAACCATCCCACTGCTAAATGCTTCCATCATCCCCGTGCTTTACGCTTCAATCCACGTTCCCGCCCTCGCCCACCTTTCCGTTCCAGGCCCCAGCCTCCATTTTACCGTGGCTCTCCTAATCCCAAGCGCCCACGCCCTACTGACCTTTGTCACTTTTGTGGCATTCCTGGTCATTACAAGAAAGATTGTCGCAAGCGCCAACGCTACTTACTCTCCCAAGCCGCAACCCGCCCTCTTTCTCGTCCCCAATACCCACCTCGCCCAAATCCACCATTCTACCAAAACTATCTCTCCGCCCCCATCCCACTCTTGCCTCCCTCTCAACCCTCTCCGCCGCTTCTTGCGTTGCCACCCTCCACCACACCCTCTGTTCCGCCTCCCACCGCCATATCTTCCCCTCCTGACCCGTCTTTTCCTGCACCCACCTATCCGTCTTTCAATTTCCATCTTTTTTCCATCTCCCCCACCATTCACCAAGTATTATCTTCTACCAACTCCCTTACCGCTCTGCTCACCGCCCGTGAGCGCGATTATCTTCACTTCAACAATCTTCGCCTCGTTGTCTACGATACGGGTGCCAACGTCAATCTCTCCAATTCCCCTGCTGGCTTTACTGACCTTGACAACACTCAACAGCACTCAATCAACTCGGCTATCGGCACAGGCTCTGTTTCTGGTTCTGGCACAGCTCACTTAACGTTCCCTTCCATTGGTCCTCTTGACAATCGTGGTCTTCCTTCTCCAGCACCCACTCTTTCCGCCCCTCATGGCATCCATATCGCATTCCCATACACTCATCTCTCCTGGCCTTGGTGACAAACGGATTCTTTCTGACCATGCCCTTGAGCAAGCTGGTTACGATTGTCATGCGATTCAGGATGTTGGCCCTACTCATCCTCAACGAATCTTACGTCACCGCCAGACGCATCATGTCATTCCTCTGCTTCGTCGCTGTGGTCTCCTCTTGATCGTCGGTTGGATCGGCAATACGACCGCTGCGCCCTACGCGGACTTTGTTTCCCCATTTGTGGCATTTTCTTCTTGCCCTCGCGTACACGACCCTTGTCCTTTTTCAGTTGTGTCTCAACGCACCCAACTCACCTACGACATTTGGCATGCTCGTCTTGGTCATTATAGTCCCTCTTATATCCGCCGTTTGTCTTCTCTCGCTGTTGGTGCACCGCTCTTCCCAAGTTCCGCGTCTATTTCTTTTTGTCCTGCTTGTGCTTTAGGTGAAATGCCTGCTGCGCATGTTGGCCATCGTAAACCACGTGAATCCACTCCCAGCTCTCTTCCTGAAAACGAAATTTTATACCGCCCACGTGCCGTTGCGCCCTATCTTATTATCCACGCTGGTCTCATGTTTGCCGGTGTCCCTTCTTTCATTTACCAAGACCGTGCCATCCTTACGTTTGTCGATGATCATACGCGCCGCCGCACACGTTACTTTGCTCCTCGACACGATGCACTCACGAACGCTCGTCAACTCGAACTTTTCCTGTGTGCTGTGGTTCGACCCTTATTGTATTGCCCTCATCTACACAGATCGTGACAAGTCACGAATGGGCCAATTCGAAACCTTCTGTCTGGGCAACAACATCGCCATCAAACGGGCTCCTGCTGCTCAATCCAAACATTCACAGGCGCACGCTTTTTCCGGTGTTGTGGAACGCTCCCTTCGCGCAACTGCTGATATTACTCGAACTCTTTTGGTGCATGCACACCGCCCACCTGATTTTTGGCGTTGGGCCATGGAAACGGCTGACTTCATCTCAGAGCGAATGCCAAACGCCTCCAACCCTGGTTACCTGACGCCATATTAAATGCTTCACGAAACCTTGCCCCGCGTCGATTTTCTTCGTGTTTGGGGCTGCCCTGCTGCTATTCTCACTGGCGACAAATGGCCTACCAAAGCAATTACTGGCATCTTCATTGGGCATCCCTCTGCTGGTCCTGGTTCTCGTATCCTTCTTCAACGCGCCACCGGTCCCGTCATTCACACTTCCATCGATGTCGTTTTCGCCGAGAATTGTGCTATGCGTAAGTCCCTGTCCTCCCAGCCCCTTACTCCTCCCCTTGTGGATTCTCGTTTCCCCGATTTGTTCTATTATGACCCTCGTTTGTCTTCCGCTGTTGCTCCCTTGTCTCCTGTTTTTGATCAAAGGAGCCGGCCTTATCGGGACTGATCACCCCAGAAACAATACCACAACCATCAGCGAACAATGCGAAAAGTGCACCATCACGTCGAGCCAAACGGAGCCGACCGCGCAAAGTCGACCAAAGCGCCTATTACGCTGAAACAGAACCTACTCGCGAAACCATGAACTCACATTCTAGCGTTTGTCCACAACGCAATGTCGATTCTGTTTCCTCCTGTCACTCCCGGTATGTTACTTATTATAGCTTTCGTTTGTTAGTTCATTATGTCTTCCTCCCCCCTTGTCTAGCTCGTACCCTTGTTGATCCCCAATTTGTCCACGCTTATTACTCTGCTTCCGAAGAAGCATCTCAATATTCTTATATTGATGACGGCGCTATCACTTCCACTCATTTACGCGAAGCTTTAGCTCATACAAATCCTGGACGCCCTGGCTGGTTACAAGCCATCGCCAAAGAATATCATTCCCTCGGTCAGCTCGGCTGCTGAGATGTCGTTCGCGTTCGTTCTACTTTTACTGGCAACATCTGCACTTTAAAGTGGGTCCTCCGCAAGAAGTATGAATCTGGCCGCTTAAAATCGTACAAGGCTCGCCTTGTTGTCCGCGGTTACACCCAGGTTCACGGCATTGATTATCACGATACGTATTCTCCGGTCGCCAACATTGTCACCATTCGGTTTTTTCTCACCTTCGTTGCAGTTCATGACTGGGATCTGCACAAGTTGGATGTCAGCTCCGCTGTTATCCAAGCTCCCATTGACGAAGACATCAATGTCTGCCCCCCCGAAGGCTATGCTCCTCGCCAACCCACAGATGGATCCAAAATCGTTTACAATTCCGTCGCTCTTGGTATGGTTGCAAGCAAGCTTGTCGCAATAGGTGGCTTTATTTTGGAACGCCTCCTTGTCAACGATTGTGGCTTCGTCCGCGGATCTGGTGACACTTGCAGTTACAAGCTGTTGCTTAATTCCACTGTCGTTCTGCGACTTGTTCTTGTCGTTGATGATCTTCTTGTGGCGCACCCTCGTCATTGCCTTGGCCATTACCAAGCCTTCTTCCTACGTTTCAAGGCCTTCACTGATGTCAACGAGCTTGATCTCACCACTTACGTTGGTCTTCGCATTACGCGTGATCGCCCTCGACGCACGCTCACTGTCGACCAATCCCATGCTATCCGTGAAATCCTTACCGAACATCGCTTCATGAACAGTAAACCTGAACCGACTCCCGCTCCCAAAGGTCTTCATCTTTCTGCGGCTGATTGTCCTGCTCCTGGCTCTCCAGATCACATCTTCGTGGCGCGCATCCCTTTTCGTCGTATTGTTGGCTGTATCCTATTTATTTCAATTATGACTCGCCCTGATATCACTTGGTCCGTCAATCAGTGTGCGCGTTTTTCACACAATCCCGGTAAACCCCACTGGCACGCCTTATCTCATACCCTCCGTTATCTCAATGGTACTCAAGATCTTGCCCTTGTTCTTGGTCGCGATTCTACCCTTCGTCTCTGTGGTTATTCCGACTCCAGCTGGGCCGACGACCCTGATGACCGCCACTCCACCACTGGCTATTGTTTTCTGCTTGGTGGCTCTATGATCTCCTACTGCTCCCGCGCGCAGTACCTCCTCGCCCGCTCATCTTTTGAAGCCGAATTGCTCGCTCTTTACGCCGCTACTGCTGAGCTCACTTGGCTCCTCTTACTTTTTGACGACTTTGATCTCCCTCGTCACACGGTACCTATGTATGTCGATAACAGCACCACCGTCACCCAAGTCCGTCTCCAGTGTCTCACGAGGCGCACCCGCCACATTGACATTCGGCTTTACAGCACCGCCGAATATCATCGCAATCACATCATTGATCTCCAACACATTCCCCGCCTTGACAATCTCAGCGAAATCTTCACCCGTAGTACGGAAGCTCCTCCCTTCCTTCGGCTTCGTGCTCGTTACCTCACCTCGTGACTTCGCATCGCATCTCCTGTCTTATTATGCCACAATGCCTCTCATGACGTCTCTTTCCACCTTCGCGCTTCTCCTGTGTGAGCGCCTCACTTACCTCTTTGTCCTTTTCTTTCTTTTCCAGCACCTGTGTGAGGAAGCTATGACACTTACCCCTGCACCACGTACCCAGTATCCCTACGTCATTCCCTTGTCGCTAGAGCAACGCCCCATTCTTGTTGTCACATGGTAGCAGGTGTTCGTTTCGATCGAACGACCCCCTTTTTTTTGTCCTTTTCTTTCTTTTCCAGCACCTGTGTGAAGGCCTCACTTACCCCTTTTTCCTTTTCTTTCTTGTCCAGCACCTGTGTGAGGAAGCTATGACACTTACCCCTGCACCACGTATCCAGTATCCCTACGTCATTCCCTTATCGCTAGAGTAACGCCCCATTCTTGTTGTCACAAGAAATGTAGCTTTGTGTAGCCTGGTGTAGCCTTGGCTACTCTACTTGAACTTCCATATCTTTCGAGTCATCTTCAACTCGGACCTCCCCTTCAGCACGGAGGCCGTTGGGCCGCGGAAGATCGCCGTGCTTCAACACGGCGTCGACATCAGTGATTTGCTCGCCGACGTCGCCGAAGGCTAACCCGTCTCTCGGCCGCCGGGCCCCTGGCGTCGCCCGGACGGTTAGTTTAACGCCTTGCCGTCCTTACCTACACCTTACACCTTACACTCCTTACACCCTCCCACCCCACTCTCATTTCAGCTCGGCCCTCTCACCCCCGCCAATCTAAGCTGCTTTCATCAGCGCACGTTCGCTAACCTTTGAGTTTACTCCTAAACCCCCACCTCCTTGTTTGAAGGAGAGCCCTGTGGCAACCTACGACATGGCGCCGACGACGACAGCCACGAAATTCGTGAAATCGCGCCGTAAGGAGACTCAAGGCCGCAAGGTGGACATCCAAGTCCCTGTGGCCTGGAAAACGACTGTTGCCGATGCGCTGAGGGGAGCTGACATCGGTCTCGCTGATGATGTCGTGAAGAAAGTCTTCAGCAAGGATAGCGTCATCTTACTCTGCAAGTTGGTCTTTCGGCACGCGGACGACATGAACGTCGACCATCGCACTGCCATCAGCGACGTAGTCGGCGAAGCCTTTGGACGGCACTCGGAGGCGCCAAATATACAACGAGCGACGTCTGGCTATGTGACGATTACGACAGGCGATGGCGCCAATCCCGTGTCACCAAGGTCGTCGGGCGTTGCTGTCGCGTCGTTGAAGGGTACGCGTCCGACCCCGTCTTGGACGTGTTCTTCGCTCAACGAAAAAGCCGAATTTTGGACGGAAGCCAAGATTCCCGCTCAGCCTCCGGAGTTCGAAGTCAAGCGGCTTGCGTCGGTGCGGAAACCATGGACCTCTGTGTACGAGCACGAGCTCCGTGGCGGGTTTCGTGGTGCTCTCATTGCCATCTTTGTTAAGGGTACTTATGATGATTATTGGAATAACCCGAGTTCAGGGTGGGAGCGCCAGTTCGTGGTCGACCGGTCGTTTGCGATTGGTTGCATACTGTGCGGCACCATTCAATTCCTCTCGAATGGAGGACACCTGAATTTGGACGAGCTCAAACTCTCCATCACGAACACCCTCCTCGTGTTGCACCGCCGTTTCCGCACGTCGACGGACCACCTGGCGACTTTGATGTCGCGAGCTCTCCCAGCGCACTCGAAAGCGTCTCCGACCTGTCTCGATGTGGCCAATAATGTTTTTCCTCTATGCATAATCGTCCATCAAACTCACATGCGTTTTGTGCAGCTTCGGGAGCAGCGGAGGAGGAAGGAACAGCAATGCCAGCTTTACCAAATGCGGAACAGGCAACTCGAAGAACAAATCGAGTCGATGAAAGTCAATGCGAGCGCCGATAGACCACCGCACAAGCTCGGTCCTGAATATAACGTGCCGTATTCAGGACAGTTTCCGGCCGACATTGATGATCCCTCACAGAAGAACAAAGAGACCTCCCAGAAGAACGAATACGATGAGGGTGACGATAAAGAGTCCTGACAGAGTCTGCGTTCGCGATCAGACAGGGAACCCGAGAGCGCCGATAGACCACCGCACAAGTTCGGTCCTGAATATAACGTGCCATATTCAGGACAGTTTCCGACCGACAATGATGATCCCTCACAGCAGAACAAAGAGACCTCCCAGAAGAACGAAGACGATGAGGGTGACGATAAAGAGTCCGGTCAGAGTCCGCGTTCGCGATCAGACAGGGAAGCCGGGAATGTTTTCGAGGTTTTTCCTGACAAGAGGGAACTCCTGCGCCGAATTTATTATGCAGAGTCTTTTTACGAGGCCAACGATTCCGTGGGAAGGTCATAAAAACCTGAACAAGAGAGCTACCGTGCGGCGCGCGACATCTTGACAGGCGACAACGACTCGGAGGGGAAGGGAAAGTTGCTACGCGAGATCAGAATGTGGGGCCAAAGTTGCTACGCGAGATCAGAATGTGGGGCCTTTCAGAGTTTTGGATGAAACAGGCACCCATAATTGAGATGACGACAAGTCACTTTGACGTTGCGATCGAAGTCCGGCAAAAGGCAAGCGACCTGCTGCAAGGCAGCCATAGTAATAAAATCTCCCCACGCGGGTTTCTTGTCCAGCGTCTTCAGTTTGCTCTATCTTTGTCTTGGTCTCTTCCATCATCTTTCTTGATATTGGCATCTCTCCGTCGTCTTCTGCTCCATCTCGCTGCTCCTGCCATTCCCCTTTGCGCTTCCTTGATTCTTATACGCTCCGCCTCCCTGGTCTTTCTGTAGTTTGTGTCCAATTCTGACCGCCACATCTTTGCGTGGTGAGTCTATTTCGAGTGACCTACTTGAAGATCATTTTATATACATGCCATCACAGGTGCAGAGCGATGTTTCCACTCAATCCAACAAGGTTAAATCGTAAAATTTTCGCACCCCTGGACCGACAGTCATAATCGCTCTCCTTTGAATATAGTGACTTCGAGAAGCAGAGGGCTAATGATGATGGTCGCGCTGCATTGGATTGGCAGAAAGAATCGTTTCCTGTGCATGATGCCATTGACGCTTGCGCAGACAAGCAAGAGGCACGACGTCGCAAAAAACGTCGTCGTTCGCCGGCGGCTTTGGAACCGGATCCGGCATCGGAAGCCGCAACAGCACCTGGTCGTGGTGGACTGCGTCATGATGGTGGACGTGGGTGCGCCTTTGTCGCGGAGGGTGAGAACTTCCTCGCGTGGCCGCCTATCAAGACAATCTCGCTTCGCAGGTTGCGGACGAAACGCAAGGATGGGAGCTCCATCTCGGCGGCGCGCTCTTCCCCGATGACCGCGATGACGATCGATGCAATGACTTCAGAGACCTCGGCCGGCGCGACGCGCAACGCCAACAGACGCATACAGAGGTCTCGCACCCACGGAGGCCAGGCCTGGCCCTTGCCAGCACCGACGCCTGCCGGCCGGCATGGAACTCGAATAGTGGCGTCTCGCTTCTCGAGCTCGGCGACGCGCCCCCGTAGACGATCGATCTCCTTCTCCCGCGCTCCAAGCTCGGCCTCGGCCTTGTCGAGCTCAAGGGCCAGCTGCTTCGCATCCCTGTTGACGTCGGCGAAGCTGCGCTGGAGCTGGCGCATCTTCGCCGGGTCGCACTTATAGCCAGCTGCGCCTTGGTCCGCTCCGTCGCCGCTGCCGCCGCCTCGGTCACTGCTCGCTTCACTTCGGCGCGGGCGTCGGCCACTTCGGCGCGGGCGTCGGCCGCCGCCTGCTTCTCTTCAGCCACCGCCTGCAGAGTGCGCTTCCGCTTCAATGCCGCAGCCTCCTCGCTCCGCTGACGCTGGACCTTGAGTTGCTGCTCTCGAAGGGCCGCCTCCGGGCCTCGGCATCAGCCCGGGCAGCGACAGCTGCCGGAGCCTCCATGGCCTCGGCCTTCTCGACCTCGGCCTCGAAGGCCTCTTCGTTTGCCACCATAACGTCACGCTCGGCCGCGGCGGCACGGTGTTGCTGGGACGCTCTTGCTGCCTCGAGCTGCTGGACCTTTGAGCTGGAGACGCCCTTGACCGTGAGAGTGACCGAGCTCGTTCCTGCGTCATAGTGGAGCCTGCGGACGGTAGCCACCTCAGCGTAGACTCTGACGCCCGCCGAAAGGTTGCCTATCGCCTCGACTCGATCGCCGGGCCGGATGTCCGTCTTCAAGCACGTGGTCAACGCCGCCGAGATGCGTTTCTTGATCTCGAGCACAGGCCGGACCTCGGCGTACATTGGGGCAAAGTCGTTGCGGCAGCGCTTACTGCATACGAAGAACGGAAGGGGCAGCTCGTCCTCGATGCCGAGCACTCGTTCCAGGTCAATCGCCTTGCCTGGATCCTCCGGTAGCACAGCGACGCAGCAGTAACACTCTCCTTCGCGGAGGTTGGACCGGCGTACGCGCCGCTCGTCCGGTTTCATTGACCGATTCTGCGAGCCCACTGCCTCGGGGAGCTCGGTGACCGTATCAGGCAAGATCTGAACGGCCGCCGGGGCCCCAGCCATCGTCCCAGAGCGCCTCGCGCTCGCCTTCACGCGTCCCAACGGCTCAAAAACGGCTAAAAAGGCTCGTTTTGAAATCGAGCCTGGCGCTTTTCGATTTTTGCAAGGGTTTCGCGCTCAGTGTCAGAAAGTTAATTCACTGAATCAAATTTATGGTTCCTTAACCCACCCTACTTTGAGGTTCCACCTGGGAACCTTGGGGTGGTGGGCGAGGTTGATGACGAAGTTTGTTTAGCGTCCTTGGACCTTGAAGTCGGTGATGGCAAACGCGAGCTGCGCCGGAAAGTCGAGTACGGCCATTTTCGACGGGAGGTTCTAATCGACGGCTACGGCGCTACGGAGACGCTTGACTTCGGTGTCGCTCGTCGAGATGATCTTCTTCTCGAGCGGGATGAGTTGGCTGCCGTCGTCGATCTCGTCGTCGTTGGCGTCGGGGTTGCGATGTTGGAAGTCGAGGAGTTCGTTTTCGAAGTCGTCGAGCGGTATGCCGTGCCACTTATAGGCGGGAGGTAGCGTCTCGTTCTGTTTCGCCTCGCGTTTTCGGTTTCCGACGCGGACGGTCATGGTCTTGGGTGGCGTCGGAAGGTGGACTTCGTGGTAGCCTCCAATCTGGCGCGCTTCGGCGAGTAGCGCGCAGGTCTGGTCGAATTCGTCGAGGAGGTCGTGGCATAGGCCGGGAGTGCTGTTGGCCCAGTTGCGTTTCGGGTTTTCGTTTTGGAAGATGACGCACGGGGCTCCTTCGACCCAAGAGGCTCGCATGGTCTCTTTCTCGGCTTCGTAGCAGTCGTCGTAGTGGACGTGGGCGAGAGCGTCGGCGTTGGCGGGGTCGATGTTCCACGTGACGAAAGGGAGACTGAAGTATCGGGCGGAGTTTTTCGCTTGGGCGTATTTGAGGGCGTCGAGTTCGACGCGGGACAAGACGCCGATGGGCGCGAAGCGCCACGCTGGATCTTGGACGTCGACGGCGCTGAGCGTTGTCATGCTGTCGACGAAGTCGCGCGTGACGGGGTTCGGATTGTTGGTTTGGCGCATTTGCTGTTGAGTTTGCACGAAGTCCGTGTCATCGAAGGATCTCATAGTGTCTTCTAGTTTTCGTTCGTCGCGCTTGTTCTAGAATGCGGAGGCCGGCGGCTACGTAGGTGTCCGGGTTGATTGTCTGCATGCGGACGGCTCTTTTGACCATGGTCTTGTACCACGGATCGTCTTGTTTCACGGGGTCCTTCTGCTGCACGTCGCCGGCGTGAACGACGGGAATGCCGCCGAAGGGCACGTTGCTTTCTTCCATGAGCGCGCGGAAAGCGTAGTCGACTTTGCCCAACAGACCAGCGCTTATGAAGGAGACCTCGTCGATGACGAAGGCGACGACGTCCTGGAGTTTGACGCCGGTTAGAATTTCGAAGTTGCGACGCTGAGTTTTCAAGCGCGACGATTCGAGGCGCGTCGGAATTTTGATGTTTCTGTCGAGATGAAGCATGGTGAGCTACGTTGCTTCTCGGAAGGCGGCGGACGCGACGCCGACGAACGATGTCATGATGATGTGGCCGAGGTTCTCTTCGCGCGCTTGCACGCGGAGAATTTTGAGGACTGCGGTCTTTCCCGATCCTCCGTGACCAACGAGAAGATAGACCGGCATGGGGCCGAAGCCGGCGGCGGCTAAGGTGTCCTGGAAGTTCTCGACGGTTTCGGCGTGATCGCGAGCTTCGACGCGGTATCGAATGGCGCAATAGAGAGTGGCGCCGAATTTGCGTTGAAGAGGAGTAAGCGGGGGCGGACCCAGTTTGGGATTGGCCTGATTCCACATTGCCCGTTGTCGTTGCCATTGGTCGTCCGTGAGGGGGTCGAACGTTTTCGGAATCTCGACGTCGCCGGGTGGCATCGAATGCGCGGTCGTTCCGAGTATTTTCTTGTGTGCTCGACGAGCGCGCGCAAAGTCGTCTTTGCGGGCGAGCGGCTGTCGTAGGTATCGTCTCGCTTGGTCTGTGTCGCGAAATTGTCGTCGAACGTGTGGCGAAATTGATGCCGTCAGGGCGGCTCGAAAATTATCGGAAGTTTCGTCGTACGAAGGCGCAGAAGTGGCCGTGCAACATCGTGGCGGCAGTGGATGAAGGGCACTGACAACGGAACCTTTTATTTCCTTGAGTCGCTTGATTTCGTCGCGACGCGTTTGTAGCTGTCGTGCTTGGCTTTCATCTGGCGAAAAGGTAACGCGGATCCCGGCGAGCGCTTTTGCGGCAGCGGCAGCGGCATCGTCTCTTTCGCGAATGGGAATGGCCTCGGCAGGCCGGCGAGTGTCGATCCAAAGGTCGCGGAATCGCATTCGATAATGAATGATCAGTGCCGCGATCTTGTCGTTAAAGGTTGGCTCGAAGTTTTGGATCGCGGCGTGACGCCCGACCGCGACGGCTCGCTTCCGGCGATGTGCCGCGTGTGCGGATCTTGGTCGTTGTTTAGGCCGCGCGGGCAAGCGTCTGTCTCGAGCGCAGCATGAAAGCGGGCGAACGTCGAACCCGTTGGTTCGAATGGCCGGTCGCCTTCGCGCAAAATCCAGGGCTCGAAGGCTGCGGCGTAAAGAACGAGGTTGCGTTCCGCTTGTTCCCGGGAATGTGTTTTGGTCGCTGGTCGCGTGCCCACGTAGGAGAGCGAGACAGGTTTTGCTCTTCGGACGAGGAGATGAGTTCCGCGCAAAGGGTGCGGTTCTCGAAGGACGAATCGATAGACGGGTAGTCCAGCCTAGTCGTCGGGTCCGTCGGCGTAGGCGGCGGCGGCTCGCGATGCGGCGATGGGGTCGACCATGTCGTAGTGGTAAAAATGATCTCGATACCTTTCGAGCCAATCGTGGTCGGTTACCGTCGGTATCGTTCGCGACGCGCAGTTGAAAGAGGCGTGCAAACTCGGTTGCATTCACTTCAACGAGACGTTCGTCGCGCCAGGCGTTGGTCTCGGGTTGCGTCACGAGCATGGTCTTGCGTTCACCGTTTTCGATTGTGACGAAGATTCGCGAGAACATGGACTTTCCACGAAGCATTTCGTGCGGAGATGTGTCGTCTGCGTTTTCTCGCAGCGTGCAAGTCACCGCGAATTTGAGTGTTGCAAGCTTCGATCATGGCGTCTCGGAGATCCGCGCGATGCACGATGAAGGCCAACATACGAGGAGGGAGATCTCCATGTAAAACCGAGTGGCCGTGTTGGGCCATTTTCTTGGTGGATTCAAAGACCATGCGCATTGCAACCGCGCGTCCGAAGAGGCCTGGAGGTTGACGACGCAAGTCTTCGTCTTTGAGGCGGGTTTCGTCTATGCGCAGGAGATTTCGGCGCATGTTCGGTAGTTGAAGTCGAAAACGAGCGCAGTGGCAACGGGGTTGTCACTCGCGAGCTGGTTGAGCTTCGCGTCGTCGAGCACGATTTGAGCTTCGGGGTGGACGTCGTTTGGCCACGCGAGTTGCTCGAGTATCTTGGGCGTGTTGGGATCATCGAGACAGGGAAAACGTCCATCTTTGTAAAAGCGTACGCGAGACGTACGGTGTCGTCGTTATGGACGTCGTCCATGGCGTGGGTGACGAAGACGGCTCCCGGTCCGTGGTTTCTCATGTCGTTCACGACGTGTCTCATCTCAGCGTCGCGCTCGGCACTGCTCGACGCTACTTTGCCGGAAGGGAACTGCATAAAGGAATGGACTTGCTTGACGAGGTGCTTGGCTTCCTTTGTCTTGGGGGTTTTCTTCGCAAATTCGAGCATGGTCCTGAAATCTGGGTGCGTCACCAAATCTTTGAATTTGTCGAACTCGTCAGGATTGGCGTTGATGCTGCCAGCAACAACCCGACTCGCGTCGTGACGCCGGATCGTATTGGCGCACATAAAAGAGTGGCATCGAACGCGCAAATCGATTATCGAAGACGAACGCGAGCTGACGGTACTTGTCAGGTGGGATGATCCTGCTGAGCGTGATACCGCGACGCGCAACAAATAGGTGGAAGAACGCATCGTAGAGCGCTCGCGGAAACCCCGCATAATCATAAAGGGGGACGATGCCTCGGCGCAGCTCGTAGCGTCGCTGTTTGTCTTTGACGGTTCGGGTCTCTTTCGACGGAGATTCGTCGACACGCTCCTGCATGATGTCCTTCGCCGTCGCCTCCATGCTTTTAAGGATGACTGTCGCTGTTTGTTCCGGTCGGGGTAGAATACCGAGGTGGCCGACTTCTGTTTGTGTTGGGTCGTCGTCGTCGTTCGCGACGTCGTCGTCGTTGTCGCTCGATTGTTCGCCGTCGCCTCGAGGTCGTCCTCCTTCGTCTACTGCACGATGATGATCGCTTTGGGCAATGGCCCCAACGTTCGCGACGTCGGATGGTATCGCAGCATCATCGAGTTTCGTGTCTTGCACGCGACGCGCTTTTTGTTAGAAGACCTCGACGACGTAAGTTTCGGCGTCGCTGCGCGTCTGACATTGGCGGATTTGCAAGAAGTTGCCAAAAATGTCTTGGAAGGAGTCATAGTCGCCAGGTTCGAGGATATTCTCGTCGCGGACGTCTAGGTCCGGGACGTGAAATTGCACTTGCATCAAGTTGAAGACAACGTCAGGTCGGATGCGTGTGTCGAATATGTGAAGAGCTTTACGCTCGAGTTGTCCCTGTGTGCCTTCTGGACCAACAATGAATACGAGGACGTCGTTGAGCGCGACATCAACTTGCGGTCAATGCGGCGACCAAACTGTTCGTCGGCTTCGTCCAGGACGACGTGCTGCGGGAAGGTGATGGTTTGGCCGCGCAGACGAGAACGACGCCCGGTTACAACGACTTTGAGTACGCGCAAGTAGGCACGCGCTCGCGCTAGAAGCAGAACTTCGATGTCGGATGGGTGCGACATGTCGAGATCGCTTCCGCCATCAAGCTTGATTCTGAGACGGCCGAAATCGGCACCAGGCGCGATCGTGTTTTTGGGCGCAGCTTGCCTTGGGGCAGAATCGGAAGTTAAAGCCTGATAGCTCTTCGAGCGACGTCCACGGTACCATTTTCACGGACAGCTTCTGGGCTGAGGTGGAATCGGCCTTCGCCGTTTGGCGCCTCGTAGGAGTTGTGCAAGGCGGCCGCATTGGTGTGCACGATTTCGTCCTGGCGATGTCCATCAACGATCTTCTCTCTCACGAGTTGGAAAGTGCGACGTTCGCGGCTTTCGAGGAGATCCTCGTCCTCTTTCGAGTATTCGAGCCAAGTTCCCTTGGCATCGCGAACGACGTCGATCGTCGCGTATGTTTCGGTGGGATCGCGAACGAAACAAGATCCGCAGACGCGATGATTTCGGGCGAATTGGTCGCGCGCGGTCTTGAAGGCGTCGTAACACGCGAGTTTGACATCGTCGGCGACGTGACCAAAGTGGTAAAGATCACGCCGGCAATCTTGAACACACTCGCTAACCAATTGCTGCAAAAAGTCAGCACGTTCGTCGACTTCGCCACGTTGGACGGGGCGATTCTCCGGGGCGGCCCGAACGTCGCGCGCGGCTATGTCGTCGTCGGCCTTTACGAGCTGGGCCTCAAGATACGGGAGTCGCAGGACTTCTCGAAGAGCAGCACTCGCATCGCAGTCATAAAGATGCTCGAGGCCCGCGTTGTCATCACGAAGTTCTTCGTGTCGTTGCGCCCGTTGCGCGTCGCGACCATGACGACACCGTACGGCTTTCTTCGCGGGATCCTTGTGCTTGTCCGCAGCGCGACGCTGTCGTCCTCGCTTGTCAGGGAGCGCCGCAGCGCGACGCTGTCGCGATCGCTCGCGTTCTTTTTTCTTGTGTTGCGGCTGCGCGGCAAGACGACGCTGTCGTGATCGTGCACGTTCTTTTTCGTTGTGTTGGGGCATCGCTGCAAGACAACGCTCGCGTTTTTGCTCCGCGTCCACGTCGCGGTGGTTCTGCCGAGAAGCACGCCGTTGCTCATCAGCGAATTCCTGAGGCGTCGCCATCATTTCTTCGGCGCTTTCCATCGGTTCTACCTCCGGAGGCGTCACCATGAGTTCTTCACGGCGTTCCATCGATTCTTGGCGTTTTTGGGCCGTTGAAGGGTTTCAAGCTTTATTGAACATTAAATTCTTAGAGGCAGGAAAAATTCACTGTGCCTCTGGTAGAGAATGGTGGCAGTGGTAGTGCTGCCCTGACGCCCTGTCTCTAACGACACAAAGAGCAGCACGGTGTTCGACACAGCGATTTGTGGGTGTTTAGGTGTGAGTGTGAGACAAAAGGGGGGGGGGGGTCCTAACCCTAAATGGAATTTTCTATCTCCAATTTCTCAGCCCTTGCTCAAACATGTTCAGCTCTTCAAACTTTCCTCAAATATGAGTATTTAATTGTCATTTGGTTGAAAAACTAGCCCTCTCGAAGAGATGGTGTTTGTCAAAGCTCTTTCGCGCACGCATTAATCACCCGAAGAGCTTTGGAAAACACCCTCTCTTCGAGAGGGCTCGTTTTGCAACCAAGGGATATACAATTTGGGCGCGGCAGGGCTTTGGTTGGAAAAGAACAAAAAGAAGTTAGAAAGGGGGGGGGGGGGCGAGGAGCGCTGCTGGTGACTACGACCAGCTCGTTTAGGTTCCCTGCGACTCTTGCGGCATACGGCGTGGCGCAGACGATCACTCTCGCGTTCTTCCTCGAGCGCGCGCATCGCGTCCTCGTCGCCGGCGTGCGCTTCTTCTAAACGTTTGTCGCGCCTTGCGACATGGCGCAGACGATCAGCCTCGCGTTCGTCCTCGAGCGCGCGCATCGCGTCCTCGTCACCGGCGTGCGCTTCTTCTAGACGATCATGACGCCGCTCTGCAATTGCAATAGGCTCGGCCTCGTGTTGACGCTCAAACAGCATCGCCGCATCCTCGTCGTAAGAGCTTCACGACGAGCGGCCCGCCGATAAAATCGCCCCATCTTGTCGCGACGGACCGCACGTTCGCGCTCGAGAAAGCGATCGTCTCGAACACGCCACGAGCGCTTCCACGCATCAATAGCGCGCTTGTACACTTTCTCTTCGCCATTCCGCTCCTTGGCGAGGACACTCGAGTACCAGTTCCTTTTCAAAGGAACTTGTGCCTTTCCCATTTTCCCGCACGATCTCCCGCCTCGCCGAGCGCCGGACGGTTTGTCTCGTCATCCCGGGCCGCGCGGCGGTCCGCCGTCGCTCTTCACGAAGGGGCGAGCCACGACGCGGTTTACCGCGAGAAAAACCGGAAGACGTCCTAAGCAGTCTTGCGTCCTATAGGTAACTTCTCTTTCTAGCAAGCTACTTACGGCTTGTCTTTTTTCATTATCTTCTTTCTTTCCTGGTTGGGAAGCAGTCATGCGTCCTATAGGTAATTTCTCTTTATAGCACGTAAAAAGAAAATACGGAAGACGGACAGGACACACAGACAAACACACACACAGAGTGACGCACACTGAACTTCCCGTTTTTTGCGATCCGTTTAGTATGCAATGTACTGATATACTGAGCTGGCGACGACGGTTTCGCGTGATTAATGCGTTGGCGAAACCGTCGTCGCCAGCTCAGTATATCAGTACATTGCATACTAAACGGATCGCAAAAAACGGGAAGTTCAATGTGCGTCTGTCTGTTGGTTTAGGTGTTCTTCCGCATTTTCTTTTGCTTCCTACAAAGAGAAATTACCTATAATAAGCCGCAAGTAACTTGTTAGAAAGAGAAATTACCTATAGGACGCAAGACTGCCTAGGACGTCTCCCGGTTTTTCTCGCGGTAAACCGCCCTAACCCTGCGATCGCTAACCGTTGGTTGCGATGGAGGACGGCGCCTAACACGCTTGCTCCCTGCGGCGGCCCCGGCCGTCCCGGAGTGAGACGGTGCCTGCTCGCCTCCCGGGCTGGCCGGTTAGCACCCGGAAAGTCCGCGCTGGGATGGGGTTCGCTCGGTTGGGCAGAACGCGACGGACAGGTCGATTGTTCGTGGACCAACACGTTTGCGGCCTGCGACGCTTTTGCACGACTTCGCACAAGACCGCGCGCAGTGGCGGTCCGTCATCAACGAGCCCTCGTCCCTCGCCTCTGCCCCAACTGCGTGATTTTCCTCTGTGATTCCGGATCGGCTCCTGCCTGTCCGGCCTGGCTCCCATGCTCGGGAGAGGTCTGAAGTTAGTTAGTTAGTTAAACCGCGTCATCATCTCCTTGATCATGGTGCGGGGAAGGCCGGATTTCGTGCACTCCGCGGAGAGATTCCCGCCGCCGGATTTACGCGGGAAAACGAAAGAGGCGCAAGTTCCTTTGAAAAGGAACTGGTACTCGAGTGTCCTCGCCCAGGAGCGGAATGGCGACGAGAAAGTGTACAAGCGCGCTGTTGATGCGTGGAAGCA
This sequence comes from Chrysophaeum taylorii, assembly GCA_029834535.1. NCBI lineage: Eukaryota > Pelagophyceae > Pelagomonadales > Pelagomonadaceae > Chrysophaeum > Chrysophaeum taylorii. Next base: position 125,433 of record JAQMWT010000003.1, on the reverse strand, counting down.
CTTGTGGCGTGTTCGAGACGATCGGCTTCTCGAAGGCGAACGTGCGGTCCGTCGCGACAAGACGGGGCGATTTTATTGGCGGGCCGCTCGTCGTGAAGCTCTTGCCGCTGGCGACGAGGATGGGGCGATGCTGCTTGAGCGTCAACGCGAGGCCAAGCGTATTGCAATTGCAGAGCGGCGTGATGATCGTCTAGAAGAAGCGCACGCCGGCGTCGAGGGCGCGATGCGCGCGCTCGACGACGAACGCGAGGCTGATCGTCTGCGCCACGTCGCAAGGCGCGACATACGTTTAGAAGAAGCGCACGCCGGCGACGAGGACGCGATGCGCGCGCTCGAGGACGAACGCGAGAGTGGTCGTCTGCGCCACGCCGTATGCCGCGAGAGTACCAGGGAAGCTAAACGAGCTGGAGACGAGGCTACGATCTTGCAATGTCAGCGGGAATTCGAAGGGAACGAAAGAGCAATCGTCGTAATCACCAGCAGCGCTCCTCGCCCCCCCCCCCCTTTCTAACTTTCATTTTTTTTGGGGGAAAGTCGAGTTTGCAACCACCATATAAGTTTGATCACCGTAAACCCTCAACAAGTTTGGTCACCTAAGTTTGGTCAATCCAGATCTGGACTGGCCAAACTTATACGATTAGAGACCAAACATAGGGTTTGCCGACAAAACAAGGCCCGCCGTGATCAAGCTTTAAGCGGCTCTGCATGTCGCGCTGTGACTCCGGAGCGTCCTTCGACTTCGAAACGAACGACGAGGAGGACGGTATCGATGCGGGCTTCGCTCAGGTCGAGCGGGAGCGTGGTGGTAACACCCCGACGTCCGTTGACCGACGCCGAGAAAGAAAACAGGAAGTCGCGTGCCCTGACGAAGGTAAACGACTATGTGAGATGGCCGAGTACGCTGTCGCAGCTCAGAGCGCGCAAATACGAGGCTCCACTTTACTCGACCTAACCAAGATGCCAAGTTCAGCGTGTGTGTTCTCGAGGCCGACTTGCAGCAGATGATGCTCGACACGTAAGTTGACGTCGTGTACAACATGGTTTACAGCGCGACAGCGCTGTCGTTCAAGTGATATATGCAAGATGCAGCTTTTATGTGCGTGCTGCTCGTTGTGATGTGCAAGTAGACAATATCGTCACGTGTGCTGAAAGGCACACCTGCTCCGAACCTTCGTGCCGACAAAGACCCAGCTATCGCGCGAAGCACTTCTGCGAGGCCGTGTCGGTCCTCATCAGGGGCTTTATGGAGGGCAAGTCAGGCGGCTCTTCTCCGCATATGCGTTTGATAGCATATGCAACAATGTCATCCGCTAAAGGCACGAGATGACGAACCGGGATCGTTCGCTGTAGTCTGTCATAAACATCGAACTAATAAGGCGCATCCGAATAATCTTGGGCGACGAAACAGCGCGGTATCCGCGCTGTCTTACGCAGGCCTTGTTTGTGGATATTGTTCTGCGAGTATTCGCATGTTGATGCGTGTGTATGGTCAAACTTGGAGGCTGTGTGACCAAACTTGTAATATCGTTGATCAAAGTTTTTGACCAAACTTGCGACCTTGTGATGAAAAAAAACTTCAATTCTACTAATCAAACTTGCATAGTATTGACACAACTTGTATCTTTTTGTGATCAAACCGAATTCAATTTGGTGTGATCAAATTTCGAACAACCACATCAAACTTGTCATATTTGAGACTCGTTGTGATGACTGGGTTAGAATTACAGGGGTGGTGTCAGAGATCTTCCGGAGCGAGGCTGTCGACGTCTTGACATCCCTTCGCGCCGCAGCTTGTATTTGCCGACTTTCTCGTACAGTGCTCGACGGTGCAGCAGCAGCGGGAGATCTTGCGGCGGGGCGGGGTTGTCGAGATGCTCGAGGAGGAGGAGGATAAGGAGGTGTTCACTTACGGTCGTGCGAGTTGTTTATGCAGGCGTAACGGCACGTGTTCGCGTTGCCGTCCCATGTCCAAGCTGGACAGCTAACTCCGGATCGGGTACGCGACGGTGAGGAACTCCTGAACGTGGTCCTGTACTGTCCCGCAAAAGTGTGGGACTACAATCTTTGGGTGCGCCAGGGGCGTTGCTCGCGCAGTTTCTCGAGGTCGTCGAGTTTCGCGTTCTCGACCCCGAGTCGATTATCATAGACGCGCTCCCTCTCGGATTTTGGGATGCAGAATGGGGCGATCCGTCTCACGCAGACCACGTAAGTCTGGTGTCCGATGTCCGCTTGTTGCTGAAGAATGACGTACGACCACGGTAACACCACCGTGGTGAGTCGCGGTTTGGGTGGCTTCTACGAACGATGGAAGGTACGAGAATGGGCCCAGCTTAAGTACGCCAAGCCGTGGGAATCTGATCTCGAGGCCGCGCTGCCCGCTCTCCTTGCGTATCGCCGCGCTGTCTTAGGATCTCCTTCTAAGACGGTCATGGGGGGGTGCCCATGCCGCGCGTGTAACGCCACGGTAGATTCTGCGTAACTGCACCACCTAGCTCTCGTTTTAAAAGCTTTTTCGCAAAGCCAAAGTTTGGTCAATACCGTGGAAGTTTGAGGAGTAGTGATCAAACTTGTTAACCAAACTTACGAGGTTGTTAATCAAACTTGAAGGGTTAATTTATCAAACTTAATGCAACTTCGGAGTGACCAAAGTTAACGGATAAAACTTCTATTGAAAGTGACCAAACTTGTGAATTTTCCCTTAAACATACATCAAATCGAGCAAACTTGAAAGAAGTTGACCAAACTTGTTGACCAAACTTGACTGATCCCTATTTTTTTTCCCAACCAAAGCCCTGCCGCGCCGGCCCTAATTGTAGTAAATGGATGGACGATCATTCTTTAGTAGACGGACGGAGATATATAGACGGACGGAGGAATAGTAGATGGACGGTGGAACATGGACGGCCGTTCCATTTCATAGTGTTGCGACCACGGGGTAGCACGACGCCATCGCATACGCTCGCGGTCCTTTTGCTCGTGTTCTGGCTGCCCGGTAGCACGAGGCTATGACTCGCACGGAAAAGAAAATGGAAAATTATGGAAATCGAATTATCCATACATATCCAGAAATTTCCGAATGCCTCTCAGAGGCTGGAAAAGTGCGTCAAATCATGAATATTCAGCATGTAGCGCGCGCGGAAGGCCTCCACGTTCGCCCACTGTCAGACCGCTTAGTGTGAGCGCCGGCGTGCACGTTCGTGTTGGTGTCATGGACAACACGCTTGAGTGGGATGGGCGGGAGGTCCCCCCCCGCGGTTCACAAGGTGCTGAGTGAACCTTACAGGGGTCATACTTTCAGTGACAAAGGTTTGAGCGTGATGGCGTTCTTTAGTGAAGAGGCAGTGCTGGACGCCCCTGGAACCTTTACACGGACGACCCCGTCGAAGTTGACGGTCGCGGCCAACGTCAAGACAAAGCTGACGCTCAAGGCAGACCCATCGTGGCCTAGAGTTTCAACGCGCGAACATCGGGGACTATCTGCCGGGTGAGAGCCACGATGCCGACAATGGCGGCAAGGACGACGAAGATCTTGATTTTGAAGACGACGATGACGGGAGAGAAGAAGAGCAAGGTGGTGCGGTCTACTTCGATGAGTTTGAAGTTCCTCCTGGCTTCTCGTTCGTCGACAAGCCGGCTTCCTTTCTCCGCGAGGACGAAAAGATCCCGCTCTACGTTCTACTTTGCTGCTTGGACACCTCGACGACAAACTTTAAGAGCCATCTGTGGTGGTTGGAGGGTGGTCAAGTTCAAGCCGCGGGCCCGGGTCTACAACTACGACGCTCAGTGGGACAACAACGCGCCTTGTCAGCAGAGGCTTAAACTCGAAAACTATGTGGACGACAGTCGAACTCCGACTGTTAAGAAAGGTTGCTGGTGCTATCTGAAGAAGACACTCCCATCTGCCTCTGTTACCTCTTCCCGCCGGCCGCTTATCCTAGATGGTGCCGACGTCGACGAGACTCCTCGCCAGCGCCGCCGCATCGACGACTGAGGTTCGAAGCTCTCGAAGCTCTCAAAGCCTCAAGCGTTACGACTGAAACGCTGCTAGCATTGCAATCGAAGTTAAACGCAACACTCAAACAAACCACGGAGGCAACCGCATACTCACGTTCGCCCCCCCCCCCCTCTTAGCAGTTGACCTTTAAAGACTTTCCTAAAGCCACTGAACGCCTTGCGTGCTCACACCACCGCACTCCCCGCACTGGTGGTGGTCGCAGACACCTCAGTGGACACCCACGTGTCTCTATTGAGCGTTTTAGCCACTTTGGGCTCAGTCCGTCAGGTGGCCGAAAAAATCCTCTCCAGTTTCCGGATTCCACGGAAATGGAAAAAACTGAACATTTCCGGAAGCTTCCAGGTTGGCTGTTCACTTTCCCGGAAATACGCGAGTCATACACGAGGCTCTCGCGCTTGGTCGCGTTGCTTTTCCTCGTGTTGCGCCCGCGCGCGGTAGCACGACGCTCTCGCGGTCGGTCAAGCTCATTTTCCTAGTCTTGCCACACGCTCGCGCGCGCTGTCGTTTTTTGGTCCGCGTCGAGGTCGCGGTGCTTCTCTTGCTTCTCAGCTTCGGTCAGGCGGTGCCGCGCAAGCCGATCTCTCCGTGTCGCGGCGCTCTTTGCGCACGAGGTGCCGTGGGTCGTCCCACGAGGCGTCGCCATCATTTCTCCGGGGCAACGCAAGATATGCTAAGGTCGGCTAGATATTGAAGCTTCAACCCAACATGAGTATTTTATTTTTAAAATTGGGTAAATGTCACATTACTGGTTCTTGAGGTCACATCACTCGCACCAAGGGTACATCACTGGTTCTCTTTATTTCTCGGGTCACATCACTGACTCCTTACACACATCACTTGCCCTAATTAAGAAGGGCTAACGCTGGGGCTGTTGATGGGGGCTATCCGTGTAATAACTAACTAACTAACTTCAGACCTCTCCCGAGCATGGGAGCCAGGCCGGACCGGCAGGAGCCGGTACGGAATCACAGAGGAAAATCACGCAGTTGGGGCAGAGGCGAGGGACGAGGACGGACTTGTGGATGGTGGACCGCCACTGCGGACCGCGTTCTTATGCGAGGTCGTGCAAAAGCGTCGCAGGCCGCGGACGTGTTGGTCCACGAACAATCGACCTGTCCGTCGCGTTCTGCCCAACCGAGCGAACCCCATCCCAGCGCGGACTTTTTTTCCGGGTGCTAACCGGCCAGCCCGGGAGGCGAGCAGGCACCGTCTCACTCCGGGACGGCCGGGGCCGCCGCAGGGAGCAAGCGTGTTAGGCGCCGTCCTCCATCGCAACCAACGGTTGGCGATCGCAGGGTAATAAGTGCGTTGCGAATGACGTGACGTAGGGCCAATGCTGGGGGTTGTAAAGAATGCGATGAGGGTTTTGCGAAGGTGTTGGAAGAAGGTTTGTGTTCGAGAGGGGCATTGATGGGGGGTGATGGTGGTTGGGAGATGGGCTGGATGTTGGTTTTTTCGAGGAAGATTCCGGCGTGTTCGAGAAGGGTGCGGATGGTGGGCTCTTTTCCGGCTTTGAGGGCCCTTTACGTCTTGTCGGGATTGAAGCCGTACACCAACGTGTGCGACATGCCTGGGGGGGGGGGGGGGGTCGGCATCATTTCTTCGGCGCTTTCCATCGATTGTGCTTTGTGAGGCGTCACGACGAGTTCTTCGCATTCTTGCAATTTTTGGACCGTTGAACGGTTTCAAGCTTCATTGAACATTTAATTTTTCAACCTTTGCTCAAACGTGGAACGTTCCATTTCAATAGTGTTGCGACCGCGCAGCACGACGCTGTCGCGCGCGCTCGCGGTCCTTTTCCTACCGTTGCGGCTGCCCGGTAGCACGACGCTCTCGCGCTCGGTCGCGTTGCTCTTCCTCGTTTTGCCGCCGCGCGGTATCAGGACGCTCTCGCGCTCGGTCGCGCTCCTTTTCCTAGTCTTGCCGCACGCTCCCACGCCGTGTCGGTCTTGGTCCGCGTCGAGGTCGCGGTGCTTCTGCTGCTTCTGCTGCTTCTGAGCTTCGTTCGGGCGGTGCCGCGCAAGCCGCGCGCGTCCCTCGGTGTCGCGGCACTCTTTAGGCACGAGACGCCGCGGCTCGTCCCAGGAGGCGTCGCCATCATTTCTTCGGAGCAAGCACGCAAGTTATGCTAAGATCGGCAAGATAGTTTAAGCTTCAACCCAACATGAGTATTTAATTTTTATATGCCGGTCGGACGGTCAGATGACTACTTAATTTTTCTATATGTTGGGTGGTCGGTCGGACCAATTATTCGACAATTAAGAATGTTACGAATGGAATGAGGCGTTAGACTAGCGATAAGAGAAAGACGTAAGGATACTGGATACGTGGTACAGGGGTAAGTGTCATAGCTTCCTCACACAGGTGCTGGAAAAGAAAGAAAAGGAAAAAGGGGTAAGTGAGGTCCTCACACAGGTGCTGGAAAAAGAAAGAAAAAAAAAAAAAGGAAAAAGGGGTAAGTGAGACGCTCACAGAGGAGAAGCTTTGAGGCAGACGTCATAGAGGCATTGCGGCAAGAAAGGAAAAAAAAACAACAGAGATCAGGGCGAAGAGCACGAAGTGAGGTAAAGAGCACGAAGCCGGAGGAAGGAAGGAGCTCCCGTACTGCGGGTGAAAATGTCGCTAAGATTGTGAAGGCGGGGTATGTGTTTGAGATCAATGATGTGGTTGCGATGATATTCGGCGGTACTGTAAAAGCGAATGTCTATATGGCGGGTGCGCCGTGTGAGACATTGGAGACGGACTTGGGTGACGGTGGTGCTATTATCAACATACATTGGGACCGTGTGACGAGGGAGATCAAAGTCATCAAAAAGTTTGAGAAGCCAAGAGAGCTCAGCAGTAGCAGCGTAAAGAGCGAGCAATTCAGCTTCAAAAGAAGAGCGGGCAAGTAAGTACTGCGAGCGGGAGCAGTAGGCTATCATAGAGCCAGCAAGGAGAAAACAAAAACCAGTTGTAGAGTGGCGGTCATCAGGGTCGTCGGCCCACCTGGAGTCGGAATAACCAGAGAGACGCAGGGTAGAATCGCGACCAAGAATAAGGGCAAGATCCTGAGAACCGCCGAGATAACGTAGAGTGTGGGATAAAGCGTGCCAGTGGGGTTTACCAGGATTGTGGGGAAAACGCGCACACTGATTGACGGACCAAGTGATATCAGGGCGAGTCATGATGGAGATGAAGAGGACACAGCCAACAATACGGCGAAAAGGGATGCGTGCCATGAAAATGTGATCTGGAGAACCAGGAGTAGGACAATCAGCCGCAGAAAGATGAAGACCTTTGGGAGCGGGAGTGAGTTCGGGTTTACTGTTGATGAAGCGATGTTCGGTAAGGATTTCACGGATAGCATGGGATTGGTCAAGAGTGACGGTTCTCCTAGGGCGATCACGCGCAATGCGAAGACCAACGTAAGAGGTGAGATCAAGTTCATTGACGTCAGTGAAAGCGCGGAAACGGAGGAAAAAGGCTTGGTAATGGCCAATGCAATGACGAGGGTGCGCCACAAGAAGATCATCAACGACCAAAACGAGACGGAGAACGACGGTAGAATTAAGCACGAGCTTGTAATAGCAAGTGCCACCAGATCCGCGGACGAAGCCACAATCATTGAGAAGGAAGCGTTCCAAATAAAGCCACCAATTGCGACAAGCTTGTTTGCAACCATACCAAGAGCGACGGAGCTTGTAAACAATTTTGGAACCATCGGTTGGCGAGGAGCATAGCCTTCGGGTGGCCAGACATAGATGTCGTCGTCAATGGGAGCTTGAATAAAAGCGGAGCTGACATCCCACTTGTGCAAATCCCAGTCATGAACAGCGACAAAGGTTAGAAAGAAACGGATCGTGACGATGTTGGCAACCGGTGAGTAGGTGTCATGATAATCAATGCCGTGAACCTGGGTGTAACCGCGGACGACGAGGCGGGCCTTGTACGATTTGAAGCGGCCAGAGTCATACTTCTTGCGGAGGATCCACTTGAGGGTACAAATGTTGCCAGAAAAAGTCTCAGGAAGGCGAATCACATCCCAACAACCAAGCTGACCAAGAGAGCTGTATTCTTTAGCGATGGCTTGCAACCAGCCAGGACGCTCCGGAGTGGTCGGAGCTAAAGCTTCACGTAAATGGGTGGAAGTAATAGTAGTTTCGTCAAGGTCTGAATACTGAGACATTTCTTCGGAAGCAGAGTAATAAACGTGTGCATGGGGATCAACAAGGGTGTTAGCTAAACAAAGGGGAAGGAAGACATAATGAACTAACAAACGAAAGCTAACAGAAGAGACATACAAAGAGTTACAGGAGGAAACAGAAGCGACAGAGGAAACAGAATCAACATCGTGACAGGAGGAAACAGAATCGCCCGTAAAAAAGTTTGTTGGTTGTTGTAACGCGCGTTGGTCGACTTTGCGCGGTCGGCCCCGTCTGGCACGACGTAATGGTGCACGTTTCGTATTGTCCGGTAACAGTGTATTCAGTGACGGTTGAGTTGTTTCAGGGGTGATCAGTCCCGATAAGGCCGGCTCCGGAGCATCAAAAACAGAAGACATGGGCGCGATTGCGGAAGATAAACGAGGGTCGTAATAAAATAAGTCAGGAAAACGAGAATCCACTAGAGACGGAGGAAGGGGTTGAGAGGACAGTGACTTACGCAGAGCGAAATTTTCGTCAAAAACAACATCAATCGAGGTGTGGATGACAGGACCTGTTGGGCGTTGAAGCAATATGCGATATCCAGGGCCTGCAGAGGGATACCCAATGAAGATACCGGTTATAGCTTTGGTAGGCCATTTGTCGCCAGTAAGAATTGCAGCAGGACAGCCCCAAACACGAAGAAAATCGACACGTGGTAGAGTTTCATGTAGCATTTCATATGGCGTCATATATCCAGGATTAGAGGCATTTGGCATACGCTCAGAGATGAAGTCAGCCGTTTCCATGGCCCAACGCCAAAAATCAGGTGGACGGTGCGCATGTACCAAAAGAGTGCGAGTAATATCAGCGGTTGCGCGATGAGAGCGTTCCACAACACCGGAAGAAGCGTGCGCCTGTGAAGTTTTGGACTGTGCTGCCGGAGCGCGCTTAAGCGCAATATTGTTGCCCAGACAGAAGGTTTCGAATTGGCCCATAAGAGAGCGGTCACGATCGGTGTAGATGAGGGCAATGCGATATCCGAATGGGCGAACCACGGTAGACAGAAAAAGTTCGAGTTGACGAGCGTTCGTAAGGGCATCGTGTCGTGGAGCAAAGTAACGCGTGCGGCGGCGCGTATCATCATCGACAAACGTGAGGATCGCGCGATCTTGATATATGAAGGATGGGACGCCGGCAAACATGAGATCGGCGTGGATAATAAGGTAGGGCGCAACGGCACGTGGACGAGACAAAGGCTCGGAGGAAGGAGGCGAAGTGGAAGCGGAAGCATGAGCTTTACGTTGGCCAACATGCGCAGCATGCATTTTACCGAGAGCACAAGCAGGACAAAAAGAAAGCGACGCGGAGCTCGGGAAAACGTGCGCCAACAGCAAGAGAAGACAAACGCCGAAGATAGGGAGGACTATAATGACCAAGACGAGCATGCCAAAGGTCGAAGGTAAGTTGAGTGCGCTGAGACACAGCGGGAAACGCACAAGGGTCATGGACACGGGGGCAAGAAGAAAATGCCACAAAAGGCGAAACGTAGTCCGCGTAGGGCGCAGCGGTCGTATTGCCGATCCAACAGACGATCAAAAGAAGACCACAGCGACGAAGCAGGGGAATAACGTGATGCGTTTGGCGGTGACGTAAAATACGTTGCGGATAAGCAGGGCCAACGGCCTGAATGGTGTGGCAATCGCAACCAACTTGTTCAAGGGCATGATCCGAAAGAATCCGTTTGTCACCAAGGCCAGGCGAGATGAGGGTATGCGGGAACGCGACATGTATACCATGAGGGGCGGAAAGAGTGGGTGCAGGAGAAGGAAGACCACGATTGTCAAGACCAATTGAAGGGAACGTTAAGTGGGCAGTGCCAGAACCAGAAACAGAGCCAGTGCCGATAGCAGAAGTGATGGAATGCTGTTGACTGTTGTCAAGGTCAGTGAAACCAGTGGCAGAGTTAAAAAGGTTGACGTTGGCGCCGGTATCATAGACAACGAGACGAAGGTTGGTGCTGTGAAGGTAGTCGCGCTCACGAGCGGTGAGCAAAGCGGTAAGGGCATTGGTGGAGGAAAGGACTTGGTGAATGGAGGGGGATATGGAAAGAAGATGGAAATGGAAAGACGGGTAGGTAGGTGCAGAAAGGGATGGGTCAGGAAGGGTGACAGCGGTGGAAGGCGGGACAGAGGGTGTGGTGGAGGGTGGCAACGCAAGGAGCGGCGGAGAGGATTGAGATGGAGGCAAGAGTGGAATGGGGGCGGAAAGGTAGTTTTGGTAGAAAGGTGGATGGGGCCTAGGTGGGTATTGGGGATTGGACCGAGGTGGGTATTGGGAATTTGACCGACGTGGGTATTGGTGTTGATGCCGAGGGCGGTCGGTGGCTTGTGAGAGCAAATAGCGCTGGCGCTTATGACAATCTTTCTGGTGATGGCCAGGAATACCACAAAAGTGACAAAGATCAGTATGGCGTGGGCGCTTGCGATGGAAACCACGTGAAGACGATGGTCGGTTACGGAATGATGATCGAAAAGGGGGGCATGGGCTAGAACGTTGTTGAGAGCGCAAAGCATTGAAGCGATGATAGTACTTATCAGAAGGATGACGACCGTAAAAGTTGGAACGTTCACGATGACGGGGACTTTCACGGAACGTAGCATGGACATGCGCAGACTTGGTCTGAAGATAATCAAAAACTTTACTGTGGAGGCGATCAACGAAACCATCATATGTGCGCAGTTTAGGATCAAGTGCAATGAGATCCTTAGACAAGAGCGAGTCGGGGATTTTCGTCTGAAGCAATTGCAATGCATGTGTGTCAGGGAAATCTTGATGATGCCAAGCAACTTGAACACCAGTGATGAGCTTGTTAAGAAAAGACTCAAGTTCATCGATATTGTTGCACACCAAGGAATGCAGTGAAGCAATTGCAGACTGAGCGACACGATCTCCATGACCCATGTAAACATCAGTAATGCGCTTGTAAAGCCGCGTGAAGTTCATATCGCGGTTTTCACGGATATCCGCACGATCAGTATCATGCATTGGTAGCGCCATGAAGAGTGCACTGTACCAGCGTTGCTGCTTGAGACCAAATTCTTCTTCAGAGCAGCCAGAGGCGGAAATGCTAGTCCAAGTGTCAGTGGTCAAGATAATGCGATCACCGGTGGAAATGATCATGTTTTCCAGGCGCCGGGTCCATTGGTGAAAAAGATGTCGCTCACCACTAAAGGCATCGAGTTTTTGCGAAAGCTTGCTATCCTTAATTTCGATCGAGGACATGATAAACGATAACGAACCGAACACGTAGCAATGAACTAAAGCCGAGGAGGAGTCGCCGTTATCCGTGAAGTCAAGCAGTCGTTCGACCACGACGGACGAACACACCTGCTACCATGTTACGAATGGAATGAGGCGTTAGACTAGCGATAAGATTACGAATGGAATGAGGCGTTAGACTAGCGATAAGAGAAAGACGTAAGGATACTGGATACGTGGTGCAGGGGTAAGTGTCATAGCTTCCTCACAAAGAAGGGCTAACGCTGGGGCTGTTGATGGGGGCTATCCGTTTAGTAAGTGCGTTGCGAATGACGTGACGCAGGGCAAAGGCGGGGGGATGTAAAGAATGCGATGAGGGTTTTGCGAAGGTGTTGGAAGAAGGTTTGTGTTCGAGAGGGGCATTGATGGGGGATGATGGTGGTTGGGAGATGGGCTGGATGTTGCTTTTTTCGAGGAAGATTCCGGCGTGTTCGAGAAGGGCGCGAATGGTGGGCTCTTTTTCGGCTTTGAGGGCCCAGTACGTCTTGTCGGGATTGTAGCCGTACACCAACATGTGATATGCCTGGGGGGGGTTCCATTTCATACTCCGACAATAGTAGACGGACGGTGGAACGTTCCATTTCAAGAGTGTTGCGGCCGCGCGGTGGCTGTCACTAGTGTTGCGGCCGCGCGGTAGCACGACGCTTCGCAGGGAGGGAGGGAGGGAGGGGGGGGGGAGGGAGGGAGGGAGGGACGGAGGGAGGGACGGAGGGACGGACGGACGGACGGACGGACGGACGGACGGACGGTCGCCTGTGTGTGTGTGTGGGGGGTCGGCATCATTTCTTCGGCGCTTTCCATCGGTTGTACTTTGTGAGGCGTCACGACGAGTTCTTTCGCGACAATGATGCAATTTTTGGACCGTTGAACGGTTTCGAGCTCATTGAACATTTAATTTTTCAGCCTTTGCTCAAACGTGGAACGTTCCATTTCATACTCCGACAATAGTAGATGGACGGTGAAACGCTCCATTTCGAGAGTGTTGCGGCTGCGCGGTAGCTTTCAATAGTGTTGCGGCAGCGCGGTAGCACGAGGCTGTCGCGCGCGCTCGCGGTCCTTTTCCTACCGTTGCGGCTGCCCCTGCCCGGTAGCACGACGCTCTCGATGTCGGTCGCGTTGCTCTTCCTCGTGTTGCGGCCGCGCGGTATCACGAGGCTCTCGAGCTCGGTCGCGCTCCTTTTCCTAGTCTTGCCGCACGCTCCCACGCGATGTCGCTCTTGGTCCGCGTCGAGGTCGCGGTGCTTCTGCTGCTTCTGAGCTTCGCTCGGGCGGTGCCGCGCAAGCCGCGCGCGCCCCTCGGTGTCGCGGCGCGACACCCCACCCCTCGGTGTCGCGGCGCGACACCCCACCCCTCGACGCGACACCGAGGCGCGACACCTTCAGCTTCAACCCAACATGACTATTTAATTTATTTAAGCTTCAACCCAACATGAGTATTGAATTTTTCTATACCGGTCGGACGGACGGACGGACGGACGGATGGACGGACGGATGGACGGACGGACGGATTATTCGATGCGTAGCTGTTGATTCCATCAACAGGATAATAAATAGGACACATCACTCGTCCTCTCGGGTCACATCACTCGTTCAAGGACGGAGCTCCGGAGCGACACGAAAAACGGGTCACATCACTGGTTCTTAGAAACCAGTAATGTGGCCCTGCTTGCCGAAGGCGGAACCAGTGACGTGACCCGAAGGTTGACAAGGCTTTTTCATGGGTAATGGTCACGTCACGGTTATTTCAAATACTTCTTGTATCTTGATGCCCGCCGACGGGCCACGGCGGTACGCGCCTGTGTTACCAACGCAATGGATGTTGCGAACGGCCGCCGGGCCTGGTGAGTTGCTCGTGCCAGCAGATGTGCACTTCATTTTGTGGCACGTGGCGAGGCTCGACTGCTCTTCGGGGCAATTGCGCCGCGCCGTGACAATAGACGCGGAGCCTCGGCCTGCCCCGGCGCCCCGCGGCCCTCGCCGGGACTCTGCTCGGTCCATTCGCCAGAACCAGAAAAGTAGGTTCCTACCCCATCTTCCATATACTCCAAGTTAGGGCTTGGGCAGTGCTGCGGGGCAGTGCTGGTCACCCGGCGCTTTTCGTCGGTGAACTTCCGGGTGAAGGCCCTTCTTCGGCTGAATGGCTAATTGGGGCCTCCCCGGGGGCAAGCAAAGGGGATCCTGCGTGCGAGTGAATGGGAGCATACAAGTGCACGGAGGCAGGTGATGGCAGACATGCGAGGTTTTAGGATTGCCACAAGCTCCAGATGATTCTGAAGTGCAGTGGAAAGAGAACTGAAGAACTATCCCGCCTCAACGTGTGAATCTGGTAGGTTGGAATTCAGGGAACTGGTTAGTTCCCCTAGCCTAGGCACACGACAGACGATACGTAGAACTGCTGGCTTTAACATGTAAAACTACGTGCCTACGGGGCGCGCTAATCTATGAAGATGAGCGTAAGCACGATCCATAGGTCGACTGCTAAGAGGTGCAAGAGGTGCACTCGAGGGGTTTTTGAAGGTCGACTGCAAAGAGGCGGGGGGTGCTTGTGGGTACTTGAAGGTCAATCCAGGGGTTATTGACAAGGAAAGGAGAAGGGTTGTAGGGGAGAGATTTCTTCTCAACGGACAGCGATGGGTGGACATGCGCAAGAAAGTCGCATGCGCAAGAATAAGAAAGATCGTCACATGTCGCATGAGCAAGAAAGAGGGCTGCATGCGCAAGAATACCACGTCACAGCTTGTCTGAGTGGAAACTACCATGAACAGCGCCTTTCCCTCGGCGGGACACGGGCGGGTGCAGCATGGTTCTAAAGAGCCATTTGCCACGGCGGCGTTTTCACCTCGCGCTGTGGCTTGCGAATTGGCTTGCACTTGGGTTCCCAGCAGTTGTTTTGCTGGTCGCCTTCATCAACTCCCTGAGCGTGCAGCGCACTGTAGGTGAATAAACCGCTGGCAGCGTGAACACGTGTGCTGCGATGGCAGTCCCTCGAAGCACCCAGCAACTGCGCACTTTTGGCCTGGTTCTAAGGGCGACTGGGTGGTTTCCTGCACATGAGCGAATGGAAGAGCCTGAAAGTCCCGAGCAATCGCCATGGCAGTCGCACCTCGAGTGCCTTTCGAGATCGGCTCACAGACACCCGCGACGGGTTGCTGTGGCGCGCGGGGTCGCTGCAAATTCGGCGCTGCTTCCTCATCAGACATCTCTTCGTCTCGGAAGCTTCGCTTGCGTTCCTTCAAAATGGCGGCTTGTGCTTTCGCAGCCTTCTCCTCGGCCACGAGCACCTCGTCCTCGACAGGTGGCCATAGTTGGTCTCCAGCAGCGGATGGGGCAGCCAGCCACGGTTCGTCTCCAGCAGTGGCCGGGGTGTCAGAAGGCGGGCCATCTCAAGGAGCGTCGCGATCGCCTTCTTCGTCGTCAGTGAACGCGTCGACGTTGTCATATTCGTCGCCGTCGTCATCTTCGTCGCCGTCGTGCTCGTCAGCCAACGGCCAGAAAAAGAGATTGTAGTGCTCTTTTTGCAGGATGCCAGCTTGACAATCCCGCCCAAGCAACCCGCCTTGGTGTGGGTGAAATCACCGAAGCTCACGTTCGAGCAATCCGGAAGGAGCTCGTATGCGAATTGGAAGCATACCGAGTAGCCGATGACGAATCGTATGTCCTCGCCCAGGTCGTCATACATTTGGAGAGGAACAGTCGTAGGATCAAACTTGACCTTCTCCTCGATCAGCTTCCCTTTCATCAGGCGCTCCTGTTCCCGCCCGAATTTGAGCTTCTCGGCCTCGAGATGCATGGACGTCGCCTTCGCTCTTGACGCAGATCAATTTGAGATGGATGCCAGCAGCAGCACATGCTTGCTCGATATGAGTTATGGCCTTAACATCATCCTCTGGCTTCCCGTATATCACAGCCCGCGTGTGTTTCAGCAGCCGGTGCGCGAACTCGATGTCTACTTTCCGAGGAACAAACTCTTGTAAAATGGAAACCAATCCGCTCGGCGTTGCTTTGCGTTCTTGCTTCTTCTTCTTTTTGAGGTCTTGAAGCATAGCGGATATAATAACTAGAAGCAGCTGCTGCGCGGTGTAGGCGCGCTGCTTTCGGTGGTCGTTCGAAGGCCCGCCATTCCGCGGCTGGCGTGACGAGACTGTCATCGACCGTTGATTTGAGCAATTGATATCATGATCCTGGGCATACTGGAGAACCCAACTCTCGCAGTCCGTGCGCGTCATGATAACGAAAAAACTATCGCACCCACCACAGCGCAGCGCAAGCCTATTTCCGTTCTTCGTCGGCTTCATGTTAATGCCCGAGGCGAGCCTTTGAACCGGCGGGCCATTCGCGAGCAGGACCTTGCTGTCCCTCGCAGCCAACTCAGTCGCCTGAAGTTCTGCGTGGGCCCGACTCGGGTACACTTTGCCGACTTCGAGTTTCTCGTCGTGCGGGATTTGCGCCAGTTTTCGCGGTATCGGCTGGTTCAAGCCCTCGTAGCGGGCGTTCTCGGCTTTGACGGCCTCGGTCCTGGCCTTTCGACGCACCGCCTTGCGCTCCGTCGTCGAGACTCCTTCAGCGCCCCCTCCCCGCAGCGCATCCTCGGGCCCTCCATCCTCCTCGTCGTCGTCGGAAGCTGGGCTTTTTTGGTCGCGAAAACTTCTGCGTATTCTCCGAATGTGTCCGAGATGTTCATTAGGCTATCGACGCTCTCCCGAGACGCCGACATCTGCACGAGAGTCTACCGACCGTCCAAGATCCGGCGGGACCGGCACCTGCAGAAAGCGCGCGTCTCTCACTCACCCCCGTCTGCAGGACCGCTGGCAACGGTGCACTGATGCCGGCGTAAGTCTGATTTGAACTACGTTCCATCAACTGTTCCTTCTTGCTCACATCACTTGTACCGTTTTTCTAATATGGGTCATATCACTAGTTACTATACACCAGTTCGGGACACATCACTGGTACCTGTGAGCCCGCGAGACGGGAAACGAGTGATGTGTCCCTAGGGTACGGGTGATGTGACCTAAGCGTAAATGGGGTACCAGTGAGTTGCGTAGGGTGCGATGTGACCTCACTTTTTTGGGTAACAGTGATGTGACCTCAAGAACCAGCGATGTGACATTTACCCTTCATTTTTCTATACCCTGATCGCCGACCGCATGATTGCGATGGAGGACGGTGCCTCATGAATCCTGAGCCTTGCGAGGGCATCCGCCCTCCCAGCGTAGGTTGGCACCTATTCGCCTCCCGGGCGCGCCGGTTGGCAGCCGGAGCGTCCGCAGTGGGACGGGGTATGGCCGGGGGGCGCAGACGGAAGGTTATCGACGAGTTGGTTGTCAGTCACATCGCGGTCTCCTCGTCGCATGGCGACAAGCTTGATGATCACTCTCCGCCGACCCACCTTTCGGCGCTCCTCGTCTACAGGCCCGTGATTCCGGACTGGCTCCTGTCGGTCCGGCCTGGCTCCCATGCTCGGGAGAGGTCTGAAGTTAGTAAGTTAGTTATAGTGGTCGGTCGGACGCCCAGATTATTCGATTGTAGGTGTTGATTCCATCAACAGGATCCCCTTGCTTAAAGATACACTTTGTTCACGCGATTTTCTCAAAACGGGATTTTTTGGAAACGCTGTGTGACAACTGGAATGGGGCGTTACACTAGCGATAAGGGAATGACGTAGGGATACTGGATACGTGGCGCAGGGGTAAGTGTCATAGCCTCCTCACACAGATGCTGGAAAAGAAATAAAGGGAAAAAGGGGTAAGTGAGGTCCTCACACAGGTGCTGGAAAAGAAAGAAAAAGAAAAAGGGGTAAGTGAGGTCCTCACAGTGGAAAAGACGTCATGAGAGGCATTGTGGCATAATAAGACAGGAGATGCCATGCGAAGTCACGAGGTGAGGTAACGAGCACGAAGCCGAAGGAAGGGAGGAGCTTCCGTACTACGGGTGAAGATATCGCTGAGATTGTCAAGGCGGGGAATGTGTTGGAGATCAATGATGTGATTGCGATGATATTCGGCGGTGTTGGGTGACGGTGGTGCGGCTATCGACATACATAGGTACCGTGTGACGAGGGAGATCACAGTCGTCAAAAAGTCTGAGAAGCCAGGTGAGCTCAGCAGTAGCGGCGTAAAGAGCGAGCAACTCGGCTTCAAAAGATGAGCGGGCGAGGAGGTACTGCGAGCGGGAGGAGTAGGAAAGCATAGAGCCACCAAGCAGAAAACAATAGCCAGTGGTGGAGTGGCGGTCATCAGGGTCGTCGGCCCAGCTGGAGTCGGAATAACCACAGAGACGAAGGGTAGAATCGCGACCAAGAACAAGGGCAAGATCTTGAGTACCATGGAGGTAGCGGAGCGTCGCGGCATAACAGAAAGAAACAAGACACAACCGACAATACGACGAAAAAGGATGCATGCCATGAAGACGTGATCGGGGGAGCCAGGTGCAGGACGATCAGCCGCAGAACGACGAAGACCGATTGGAGCGGGAGTCAATTCGGGTTTACGTGCTCGATCACGCGCAAGGCGAAGACCAACGGAAGAGTGAAGGCTTTGACAAACTCAAAAGGAAAGCTCGGTAATGGCCAATGCAAGAACGGGGGTGCGCCACAAGAAGATCATCAACGACGAGAACAAGGCGCAGAACGACAGTAGACTTACGCATGAGTTTGTAGCTGCAAGTGTCGCCAGATCCGCGGACAAAGCTACAATCACTGACAAGGAAGCGTTCTAAGTAAAGCCACCAGTGGGGACATGCTTGCTTGCAACCGTACCAAGAGCGACAGAGTTTGGAAATGAGTTTGGAGGTATCTTTGGGTTGGCTGGGAGCATAGCCTTCGGGTGGCCAGACAGGGGCTTGTATGAAAGCAGAGATGACATCCAACTCATGCAAATCCCAGTCATGAACGGCAACGAAGCTTACCCTTACCCTGATCGCCGACCGCATGGTTGCGATGGAGGACGGTGCCTCATGAACCCTGAGCCTTGCGAGGGCATCCGCCCTCCCGGCGTAGGTTGGCACCTATTCGCCTCTCGGGCGGGCCGGTTGGCAGCCGGAACGTTCGCAGTGGGACGGGGTATGGCCGGGGGGCGCAGACGGAAGGTTATCGACGAGTTGGTTGTCAGTCACATCGCGGTCTCCTCGTCGCATGGCGACAAGCTTGATGATCACTCTCCGCCGACCCACCTTTCGGCGCCCCTCGTCTACAGGCCCGTGATTCCGAACTGGCTCCTGTCGGTCCGGCCTGGCTCCCATGCTCGGGAGAGGTCTGAAGTTAGTTAGTTAGTTAGAACGGCAACGAAGGTGAGAAAGAAGCGTATAGGTTGGCTACAGGACTGTACGTGTCGTGGTAAGCAATGCCGTGAACCTGGGTGTAACCGCGGACAACGAGACGAGCTTTGTACGATTTGAAGCGGCCAGATTCATACTTCTTGCGGAGGACCCACTTCAAAGTGCAGATGTTGCCAGAAAAAGTAGAAGGAACGCGAACAACATCCCAGCAACCGAGCTGACCGAGGGAATGATATTCTTTGGCAATGGCTTGTAACCGACGTGCAGGATTTAGAGAGGGGAAGAAGACATAATGAACGAACAAACGAAAGCGAGCATAATTAACGTACAGGGAATGACAAGATGACACAGAATCGACATGAGATGACACAGAATCAACAGTGCGTGGTAAAACGCCAGTATTGTGGGTTTGAGTTGTTTCTCCATTTGTTTCTGAATAATGTGCGTTTTTTTCGACTTGGCGCGGTCGGCTCTGTCTGGCTCGACTTTGTTTTGCATGCTATTTGTTTTGTCGGCTCTGGTTGGCTCGACTTTGCTGTGCACTTTTCTCTGGGGGTTGTTGGTTCTTCGGAGTTCACGAGCTCGTAGAATGGGCCGGTTCACGTGATGGGGTGATCAATCCCAGTGAAACCGGCGCATTCTCATCAAACTCAGGGGACAAGTGGGCAACAGCGGAAGAACAGGTGACAATCGGGCAACAGCAGGAACAGGTGACAATGGGGCAACAGGAGACGATAGCTTGGAAGCGTGATTCGAGAAAGTCGGAACAACGTTGAAGTTCCTTCGGTGGTTGACATTGCAGGAAATCTGATAAGCAAAACTGCCAGCAAAATCGAGGTCTGAAGAACAGTAGCGACAAAAGTGCCTGGGGAGACTTGCGTTAGGCGATTGTTGCCACTGAGAATCGCAGCGGGGCAAAGATAGCGGGAACACAGGCTGGTATATATGATGGTGGTGTACCAGACGTCTGATGAGAACGTGGCCTTTGGGCAGAAATGGTGCATGGTGACCAGGTTATGACGATGGTCGGAGTCGACAGAATCAAAAACAGGCGTATACAGGTTTGATGCGAACGTGGGTGTTTGGTTGTTGTGGCGCGAGCAAGTTGCCAGGGGCACGACCGCGTCCTGTACGCGAAGATGGAAGACTTCTGACGCGCCAGAGTTGTAAGGAACGAACACGGGTAAACCAGGCTGCTGGATGCCAGCCTGCTGTGGCAGATAATAAAGTGGCCCTTTTTCGCATGCGCAAGAACGAAGTTGCCATGTGGGCCAACGTTTGAGGAGCAAGCGGCGATCTTTGCTCGTCATACTCGAATAGACTGCGGCAGAAGTGGGCGATAGTGGCAAAACAGTGGTGGCACGTAAGAACGTTGCAGATAGCGTCGCAGTGACACGGAAGAACAGTGCAGATAGCGTCGCGGGGGCGGAGAACGGAATTCACTTCGATAGCAAAACCGAATTTTAAAGGTCAGAAAAGCGGCGAAAAGGCGATAATGCGCGAAGGAGAACCACAACATTGTGTTGATACCGGAGATGAAGAAGCCGAATCACACAGCAAAGAAGCGTCGGTCCAGGATCCCCAAGATGAGCGATCCAACCACATAGGAAGCACGAAAGTTGCGCACGCGAAAAATTGACAGGCACAGCTTAGTTGTGGCGGGTGAAATGCGTGATGGAACGTGATTCGCTGGTTCTACCAAAACCGACAAGCACAACGAGGAGTGGATCAGCGAATAGGTGAAAATGCACAACGGGGAGTGGATCGACGAATAGCTGAAAATATAGAACGAGGAATGGATCAACGAATAGGCAAAATACAGAACGAGGAGGGGAGCAACGACTAGATGAAAATACAGAACGAGGAGAGGAGCAACGACGAGGTGAAAATACAGAACGAGGGGTTGAGCAACGAATAGCGGAAAATACAGAACGAAGGGCGCCTGTGCAATGGGAGCTAAACAAAAAAAATCCACAACGAGGGGCTTCCGTGGGATGGGGTTGTTGATGTGCTTGCGTCAGACAATCGGCGGTACACACGCTGACTTGGAATTATCTTGATTGGCAGAAAGGCGCAAATATATAAGGCAGAGTATCGGGAGGGGGATGTGAAACGTTGGGTGTGGCCGTTTAAGGCGGCGAAGGGGGTGTAATAGATGGTGGTATTAAGAAAAGCGGCGGAGTGGGACTATAATCAGTCAAGGTTGGAGTAGGCAGAGGAGCAGAATAGGTAGTGTTAGTGGTGGTGGTTTTGGTGGGTTGGTGTTGTTGGGTGTTTTTGGAGTCATTGGAAGTGTTGCGCTGTTGAGAAGAACGGCGATGGTGGGTCGGGCGTTGTCGTGGAATAGCTAGGAACTTTGAAACTTGCGACAGTCCCTCTTAAAGCGATCCTTGCAGCCGCCAAAATGACATTGGGTAGTGCGTCGGAATCGAGTAGAGCCAGGTTGTTGGGAAAGCGGAGCGTCTAGGGTAGGTCAGTTGGAAGAGTCTGAAGTCGGGGTTGTGGCTGACGACGCGGCGGATAGCGCGACGGTAGTGGTTGTGCATGCCATCTAAATTGTTTGTGGTTGAACTTCTCAAGGGTACAACCACAGTCGTCGGTACGAAACGCGAGACGATAAAACAAAGCCAGTAAGTCGTGAAGCACGATGCACGTAGTAAAATGCGAGGACACACTCGAGGGTGCGTCGGATCAGGTACAATGCCGGGCAACTTGAACTCCGGTGATGAACTTGTTGAGGAAGCTCGCAAGATCCTCAATATTGTTGCACACCAGTGAATGCAGTGAAGCAATAACGGATGGAGCTACGCGGTCCCCGTGGCCCATGTAGACATCGGTAATGCGCTTGTAAAGCCGCGTGAAGTTCATGTCGCGGTTTTCACGGATATCAACGCTGTTGCTTGACGCGAAATTCTTCTTCAGAGCAGCAAGATGCTGGGAAATTCTTCTTCAGAGCATCGAGATGCTGAGATGCTAGTCCAAGTATCGTTGGTCAAGATAATGTGATCGCCGGTGGAGATGATCATGTTCTCAAGACGACGTGTCCATTGGTGGAAAAAAAAAATGTCGCTCACCGCTGAAGGCATCAAGTGTTTGCGAATATCAAGTGTTTGCGAATTATTGCTAGCTTGAATTTTGATCGAGGACATGTTAGACGACAACGAACCGAACACGTAGCAATGAACTGAAGCCGAGAAGAAGTCGCCACGAAGCAAGCTCAGGCCGTCGTCGACGAGCACCTGCTTACCATGTAACAACTGGAATGGGGCGTTACACTAGCGATAAGGGGATGACGTAGGGATACTGGATACGTGGTGCAGGGGTAAGTGCCATAGCTTCCTCACACGTTGGTTTCCTAGCCACACACAGCAACCGCGCCCTTTTTTAGTATATTCGCGTTCTCCACCGAAAGAAAAGAAGAAAAATAGAATAAAAAAAAAGAAGAGATAAGAAGAGAAAAGAAGAGAAAGAAGAAAATAGATGAAGACAAGTGCAGGCCAGTAAGTTCACCTAGTCCCAATCTTTAACCCCAGTAAGTTCACCTAATCCCGTTAAGTTCACCTAGTCCCAATCTCTAACCCCAGTAAATTCGGCGTAAACCCACTCGTGCTCACGTCCACTCACCCCACTCTCCTTTGAACTCGTCGCTCTCACCCCCGCCAATATAAGCTGCTTTGATCCGCACACGCTGCTAACCTTCGAGTTTACTCTAAAAACCCCAGTAAGCTCACTTGGTCCCAGTAAGTTCACCTGGTCACTAAGTTCGCATTGTCCCAATCTCTAACCCTAGTAAGTTCACCTGGTTCCAGTAAGTTCACCTGGCCCAGTAAGCTCACCTACAGTACGCGTGTAGACGCCGGGAGGGGGCTTGTCGGTATTGCGCAGCACGTGTGGGGTAGGGTGGAGTCGTCGACTCAGAAGAGCATATCCTCGGGGTTGCCGATCGACAGTGAGCCACGTAGAGCTGGACGTGGCAGAAGACGGTCTTGGGCAAGAGGACGCCGACCTTGTGGATCGTCTGCCTCTGGCTCTTGTTGATCGTTTGGCGTCGGTGGGGCTTGAGGGATACAGGTTGGAGGAGCCTCGGTGACACGACACTATCGATGATGTATCGGGTGCCGTTGCAGTGGCCGTACGACGGGTCGAGGTTGCGAAGACTTTAAGCTCGAGATCAAAGTCAGCATGCCGTTGGTTGTCAGGGAGTTGAAAACTCGACTGTAAAGAGCGAGGCGTCGTCTTCCGACCCAACCTAGTCGGCCGAAAAGAACTCCGACGCCTCGTCTCCGGGAAAAAAAGGCCGCGGTCATGCGCGCGTTGTCAGCATCAACAGCATCGTTTCGACGGGGCGTGAGAATGGCGCGCTGAAAGAGCCGCCGCGGGTCGTGGAAACAGTCTGCGAGGTCGCCGTAGACGGCTTGGAGGATCACTGTCTGGAATGCCGTATTACGGAGAGAAAACCTTCAAGTAGGAGTGTGAAAAGATGTGCGAAGAACTCCAGTGTCGTACACATTATAGTGTAGCTGTGGCTCTCTGGACAAACTTCATATGGGCAAATGGACCAACGCCTCCACTCTTAACTACCGAGAATGCCGCTTTGCGGTCTGATTTAACCACTGCTGTCACAAACCCCCGTGACATGGGGAATCGGCTATTTCCAGCCACTACCAATACCAATATTCTGCTGGTAACCCTATTCAAGGTGCGCGAGTTACTCAACAGACACACTCTCGCTCTGAATGACCAGCACGACGTAGTGTTTGGCATGCCTGCTGATACTCTCAGTCAACTCCGAAACGAATTAATCCGCACGGCTCATCATCCTGCCTTACAACAAACTGAGTCCCTCCAATATACTTTCACCATCCCACAGTCCCTCGAGAATAACCTCGATGAATTGCAATTGAGCAGCCTTATCCCACAAATCTTGCATCAATTGCACGCTCTTACCCACAGGATCATACCTCAACATTGCTCTGCAAAGAGCATCAATCATCCTTCAACCATTGCTCTGCAAAGAGAATCAATCATCCTTCTGAACCTGAAGATGATGACGTTCCCGCTATATGTGATGTCCAAGAGGACCAAGCAATCTCCTCGCCTTTATCATTGACATCTGCCTTACATTCACGCTCACTTCCTCCTTCAAAGTCCCCCTTGCTAAAAGCATTCAGAGTGTTATCACCAAGTCCAAGCCTTAACATCTGTCTGCGAATGAACCTGTTGTGCCACATTATGTGACCTCTGAAGGTGCACCTCTTGTATATCCTGATCTCGTCCTCCACCACATTTCTCAAGAGATGTCATGTGCCTCCACTACAAGACATCTCGAGGGGGTGCAGAAAAACCTGCTCACTCCTACCCTTATTCCGTGCGTCGAGAACGCGATCTCTTCCTTACCCTCCTTCTTCCTCTATGCACAGTCAATTAGTCCTCTGATCTGTGCTCCCGCTCATCATCATGGTCTAGCGCGCCCCGCAGGTACGTAGTAATTACATGTTACACGGATGTGTTGCTATGTATCGTCTGTCGCGTGCCGAGGCTAGGGGGACCACTGCCTGGGTTCCCCGAAACCTACCTTGCCAGACTCACGCGGTGAGACGGGATGGTCTCTCAGTGACCTAACCACTGCCTAGCGGAATACTCCGCACCTATGAGTCGACTTTTGTTTATCAATCCTCTAGCCTATCTTCATAGGTCCCACACACACATTCCCCAGTCTAATTCCTGCACAAGTTCACAATTATGTCTAAGTCCAAGCCCGTCTCTACGACGGACATTCTTAAACAAGAGCAAGTTCTAGTCGATAAATTAAATGATGGTCTACGTTTCCAAGATAATTCAATCAAAGTAAGTTTGCAGCTTGAAATGCTTCGTAGGCACGTGACCTTTTCCTTCGCGGACGCGCTCTTCCTGTACGACTCGTACGAGGCGTTCACAAGAAATGCTCCCGATTATAATATCATCTTTGATGAAGAGGTCGAAGCTATTTTCGCTCGCTGGGAAGCTCAACAAGTTCAAGCACACCATCTTCCAGATGAAGGTGCACTGCCCGAGCATATTAAGACTTGGCATTGTAATAGCAGTCATCACCTAACTGTCGATGAACGCAACGAGCTTGAGCGCCTTTACTTCCGAGCATCCTTCAATAGTGTTCGTCCCGAATTAAATGCGGACGTGGAACGTGCCCTAAACCGTTTAGATACCCAACTCCCCAAATCAATTGCGTATGATTCGTCTCAAACCAATATAACTTTCACAGGTCTTTCTAAAGCCGACTGGCAAAAGTATTCGGAGACATACGCAAGTTCCCTCTACACGTTCTTTGATCTAGAATCGGCTGGTAAGCCAGCCATTGCCATTTGGGCACAACTCAAACAGATCTATGCGCTAAGCGCGTATCCCAACAAAACCATAGCGATTGTGCTTTTATCTTATCACTATTAGAAACCGTGTCCTGTACGGACGTGTCTGAACTTCAGTCTCAATTTAATCGTATGTCGCTTAACGTTAACTGGTATGTTCACGTGTTTGTTGAAAATTGCTTGCCTTTCAAACTCAGGCTAATCAATTGAACAAGGAGGAAGCAAAGATTCAATTTAGTGATTTTATCATCGCACTTACGGCGCATGAGGAGATGTATAAGCTCTATGCCAACCCCTCCGACCACGAGCGATATTCTCAATCTCGTATGGGGTTGTGTAAACTATACGAAATGCGCTCAAGCGGCGACTCCACTCGGGATCCTGCTCTGCAAAAATTGGTGGATCCAACTGACGTGCGCCCTTTGCTTGAGTTCCTGTTGAAGATTTATAATGAAACGAAATTCACGACTAATCGTCGTTTGGACAAACCAGCTTCTTGGATTCCCTACGTCCCTGGAACTACTTCATAGAGACCCCCGAAGGTGTTACTAATGGATACCACTCAGGAGTCGCACGACAATCTGAATACCACATATTCATTGCTAGCTACAGTTGCAGGCAAATCTGGCTTCAATGCTCGTAAGTTGCGCAACGCTAAAGATAAAGCTTCGATAATCTCGCCTATATATACGTCTTACTATCGTCCTCCCTCGAATTACAATGTTTAAAACGGCACCAGCTTCGACCGGCCCGTCTACTCACAGACTACAAACCGTGGAGCACGCGCCAATATGTCTCTGATGGACAGAGCTAATTATCAGGTCGAGCGCTTTCGCCATCTATTCGCTAAATTACAGGACGCGAATCCCAATCCTTCCACCGATGTTAAGAATGTACAGGAAGAGATGAAAGCTCTTCTCAGTACTCTATGGACTACTGCTTCCCAGGCTTCTACTCAATCCCTTGAGCCTGATGAAGTAACACAAGTTCAACTCTATTTGTCACGTGTCGAGTCCATGTCTAATGTCATTTCCGATTTTCTCGATTCCGATACATCAACCCATTTCTCAGAAGACAAGGATGAAGTAATTACACCTGCTCCTACAGCGCCCCCCAGTGATGCGGAGCAGAGGGGAACCGCTGAAACGGAAAAGATGCCCATACCCTTCTTTTTATTAAAGACGAGGAAATCGACAACATCCCGCAACCATTATGCAACACACAAATGCTAAAGCTCAGAGTACTATTGTCCGCCCTCAAACTCTGGAAGCTCCTCCTAAAGCTGATGAGCCACAGAATAATACTCAACATGGTGAAGAGCAAGATGATGGCACTGAACCTCCTATGTTACTTCCAAGGCTAGTAAATACCGGATTTACCTTGGTTGTTACACCCTCCGAGCAAATGCCGACTTTTCTTGCGCGATATGCTTTCGGTTAAAGCTCTACTCATGCATGCTACTCCACTATTCACAAGTTGTCTAATGAGTATAACCTGCCTATTATGACAGCACCTGGATACGCTGGTACTTGCGTTTCTTAACACGTCATCAATTTCGGACGTTACGCTGATCCCTTGCATATCGTTAAATTCCCAAAATCTAGAGAACAGTAATCACAACTGTGTTACCTTTCAGCAGAGCGTGAGAACAGCGGTAGTCTGTCCTCGAATCTGTCTCTTAATCGAGGACAGCCGGTGTGAATAACACAGCGTTTTCTTAAATCAAAGGTGGCAAAGTTAAGTGAACTAACCCTATAATAGGGGGTACTAACCCTAGTTCAGATTTTCTATCTCTACGCCCTCACAGATTGAACGCGGGGAGCGAAATCTGGATCAAACTAAGCAGGAAGCGTCTTACCGTCGAAAAGAATGTAGAGAGTGTTCTGGACAGAGTCGTACGGTGGAAGAGTAGCCGAAAGAGTAACTTGATGTGATGGTGGAAAGGATGAAGTGGAGTGAACACCGTAGGCGTTTTTGAACTTGTGGAACAAGTTGCGTGGAAGGAGCTTCGAATAATGATCAGCGACCTGGTAGAGAGTAGGACACCAGAGAGGTCTAAGGATCGAACTACCTTGGTAGTCACGAATGCGAAATTCCCGTAAGTTGATATGACGAGAAGGAGCACTGACTTTAGGATGATTGGCGACATGTAGGGCGCTAGCGTTGTCAATAAGCAATGGGGTAGCGTGAGCTTGATCACACGAAAACAGTTAGGGTTGGGAGGAGAAGAGCTTGTAGAACCAGTGACATTCATCAGCGGATGCGCTGGCGGCGATGAGTTCAGCTTCCATGGTGCTCTTGGCAGTGAGAGTCTGGCGTTTGCTAGACCAAAATACGAGATTGCCAAAGACGAATATACATGCACCAGAATTGGATCGTAAGCGAGGGTCAGAACGATCAGCAAAGCTTGCATCAGTAAAACAAATAATAGGTGAACGAAGGTGATGCAGTTCAGGATAGTGAGCGATCAGACGCTGAATAAAGGGGGTAATAGACGGGCTCTCGGATGAATAGTCAAGGGAGTCATTCGGAGTGCCCTTTAAATAACGAAGTAAAACATACAAGTGCAGAAGGTGTGTTTGGTCGGGGTTGTGCATCCCTTTGCAGCATTTGTTGCACTAGGTGGTGATGTCCGGCCGACATGTGACAGACAAATGAATGCTGGTGCCACAATAGAAAGGGAAGTTTTGGCGTAGTACGTCGAAGGTAGCAGCCAAGTCTGAGCGAAATTTAGTAGAAGGTTTTTGGAAGAGGATGTCCGAATAGGGGACGTCTAGACTATGTAGGTTGAGCTTATGCTCAGCAAGCATCTTGTTGATCTTCGCTGCTACATTCATAGTGAGATGACCAGCGGAGACATTGTAATGAACATCGATGCCAAGAAAGGAACTGATGTTGTCATGCCACGTACCTTTGCCATATTCCTTCTCCAGAGCAGTTCGAAGAGATGTAATTTTGGCAGTGTTGGTACCAGTGGTCAATAGGTCATCGACTGAAACGGATAGTAGAACCCATCTGTTGATAGATCGATCCCAATTGATATAGAGGCAAGTGTCGACTTGTGAGCGTTCGAACTCATGTTGTCGAAGAAACGAGTCGAGTTTGATGTTCCACAACAAAGCTGGCTGTTTGAGGCCATAGAGAGCCTTGACGAGTCGGAGAGCGAGCTTCGACTCTGGATGGTTCTTCTGTGTCTGCTGGATAAGATTTGGCAAGACACGTATTCCACGAGGAAAGTCGATCCATACGGGGCGATCGAGTACCGATTGGATGAATGCCTGAGGAATGTCCGCGTGCGCGACCGGGAGCTTGTGCTTCACAGCGATGGCGAGCGGTAGCCGGTTGGTAGCGAGCATTGCGGTTGGGGAGGATGTGGCATAAAAGTCAATGCCCACACGTGCCTAGGAACCTCGGGCGACTAGACGAGCTTTGTAGCGGTCTGGAGTGCCGTCAGCAAAATACTTGATCTTGAGCACGAGTTTCGTCGAGATAGACGAACGGTCTGGCGGTAAAGGCTCGAGCTTGAAGACACCATTGGAGCACAATCCTTCAATTTCTTTGCGAATCGAAGCGATATGCTTTAACTTATCTTCTTCGCTGAGTCCTTTGAGTTCGACAATCTTTTCAGGCTCATAGACAATATCTTCAGCCGTCACATTTTGTAACACGACATGATCGATGTGCTGCAAGTCATAGTCCATGACTTCTTGTAGAATATCTTGATTCGGATCACTTTGACATAGGAAGAGGTGTCCGAGTTCGCCAGAATCATGCATGAAGGCATGCCTGTGACGAGAAGCTAGATGGTAGTGTTGATGCGCGGGGATGTCCCACAAAAGAGAGGAACCCATACAACAGAATTCTTGATTCCATTGACGCGCATAGTACTCTGCCGGTGACATTTCGTCGTGGCACACGTAGGTCTCGAGAACAGAATTGTCGTTATCAAGGTGGTCAACCAATACAGACGAGTGGTATGGCTTCCAGAGGAAGTCAACGTACAAGAGCTCCGCGTCGGTTTCTCTCTGCAAATCCAGTGCGGTGCCGCCCATGATACCATCGTCTTGTGTGGTACTTGCTAGGAGACATCCTTTCGGGACATAATTAGGCGGTTTAGCATCTCTTCGAATGTTGAGAGCAGAGGCGATGCTGGCGGCGTGGCCCTGGTGCAGAGCGCTGACGCTGATGAGGAACATCAATGTGGTGGATATGTTGGCTGTGGCGTGAGCCGTGGATTGCTCCTGCTGGTATTTCCAGTTGCGACCATACTCTGAGGCGATAATGCGTCTGGTGAAGAATTTCCCATCGTCAACACGTTTCACGATGTAGAGTTGATCCTTAGGGATGCGGAATCCACGTTCGTCGTTGAGATCTGCTTTGAGCCTATCGCTCTGGTTGCGATGCACGAGAACTGGAGTAAAACCTGAATCATCGAGAACAACCTCTAGGCGATATTTTCGTTTGGGCATCGGAATGCTACCATCCGGCGGAGGTGGCCGGTTGAGGAACAAAAAAATCCTGTTCAGGTGTCGCGTCGCTGACGGGACTTGAATCAGCAGCGGGAGTTGGATCCAGTTCCTTGTGTTCGTCGTCATCGCTAGGTTTATCATCGTGCTCGTCTTCGTGAGTCTCGCCCTCATTTTTTTGTTCCTGTCTAGCTTCCGGTGTTTGCTGTTCGCTTATAGCTGGTAGCGGGTGCTCTAGTCGTGCCTTTGGTGGGATCTGTGCAAGTGTTTTGATCCGCTCGATCTCCTTGTTGCGGTTGACTGGCATGTCTGCGTCGACGTGAAAGTCGTTTGAGGTGACAATTTTTCCATATTAGACAGTTAGCAAGACGTGCAAAGCCCTTTATGTGTGTTGGGGCGCGGGAGTCAAGCAAGCTTGGGGGGTACTTGAATCGGAGAATTTGGTGAATTTCTTCGAGGATCTTGTCGTCGGGAAGTTGGAGAGAAGCGCCGGTTGCTATCTGGCGCAGTTGCTGCTGGACATGGCGCATGTAGTCGATGTAGTGAGCAGGCTCCTGTATTTATGGGTTGAACGGCGTGTCCAGAAAGGCATTGTAAACATAATGCGCATGATGGATGTGGTTCTGGCCCGTATGCTTGTCGAGTGCTAGGCGAACTTGAAGCACAAATTCGAGTTCAATCGGGTAGGAGGATCCGAGTGCATCGATTTCGTCGTATGCTGGGTGCTTGACGGAGTCGCTACCGGCATGTAGGAAACGGCGAAAGAGGCGGTGTGCGGTCTCGCGGAGATATACGATGAAGTCGGCTTCTTTTCCTTGGAGATGGGGTTGAGTGATTGGATATAACTTGCCTTTTGTTATATTGTTTGGGTTTCTGTATTGGTCTTTGAGTTCTTGTAGTTTTGGCTCGTAGACGTTGTCCAGGAAGTGTTTGCCGAACTTGCGGTAGACACCCTTGTAGTAGACGTAACGGCCTTGGGAATCTGGCGTGTTCCCGGCGGTAGAGTGGTTGTCGGGGTCCTTGTCGTATTCGTCGATACAGTGGCTTAGGAGAGCGTCAGCGAGATCGTTAGATCCGCGCAGGACGGATTCCCACGTGTAGAAGCCCTGTCGGAAGTACTGAGTTATACCTGTATCAGGCATCAGATGTTCGACGAACAATTGCATGACACGAAACGAAAGCACTTGGGGTGTGACTTGCGCCGAGTCCATGGACTTGAGAACGGCACTTGGTGGGTCACTAAAGGTGTTGATCTTAGACTTGGGATCTCGTTGAGCCGGAGTGGGAGGCGGAGCCGCAGCAGCGACCGCCGGTGGTGGTGCTTGCGTTGCTTGCACTTGGGTGGACAAGGCGCTTATTTGAGCCATCAAGCGAGCTTGTTGGTCTTGCATCTCTTGTTTATGCCGAGCTTCTAAGCGAGCTTCTATGCGAGCTTCTTGTTCTCGCATCTCCTTTTGGAGTTCTTGGTTCGGCGGCATTTTGTTTGGGTTCAGGAACATCAGTGAGCTTGACTTGTCTGGAAATCCTGTGGCTCTGCTGATACCGGGACTGGTGCCCAATACCTAGAGAACAGTAATCAGAACTGTGTTACCCTTAAACAGAGCGTGAGAACAGTGGTAGTCTGTCCTCGAATCTGTCTCTTAATCGAGGACAGCCGGTGTGAATAACACAGCGTTTTCTTAAATCAAAGGTGGCAAAGTTAAGTGAACTAACCCTAGAAAAGGGGGTACTAACCCTAATTCCGATTTTCTATCTCTAGAATTTCTGTCTCCCGCAATCCAGACAGCTACTGACATTCAAAGTATTACTCATGCCATGATTATAAGGACAGTCATCCCAGCTCTACCGAAGTATCCTGACGTCGGCTATGTTAAACTCGATGTCGCCCTGCTTCTTCCTAAACAAAACCAAACACAATGACCCTGATTTGCATATCATAAGCATGACGCAATGGGGTAAAGATAAACTGGGCATCCATCTCTTCGGTACTGAGTTTAAAGGGGAAACTAGCATCACCAGTACGATCGACGATAATGTTAAGATCCCGCTGTTTAGATTGGCAAATCGCCTTCCTACGCTTCCCATATATTCGCTTCAACAAGCCAAGGCGCGAAAGATGGAGCTTCTCTCTTTGCAATTTAAGCTATGTGGCTCCCATGAGCAACGTGAAATGCCAGGGCTCTATACAAAACTGCTCGAACGTGTAATTTACGTTCCTTGGCTGAAATCCATCTTGGAGTCCATGTTAGAGATGGAAAATCCCATTTAGGGTTAGGACCCCCCCCCCTTAGTCTCACACCCACACCTTAACACCCACAAGTCGCTGTGTCGAACACCGTGCTGCTCTTTGTGTCGTAAGAGGACAGAACGAAAGGCAGCACTACCACTGCCACCATTCTCTACCAGAGGCACAGTGATTTTTACTGTTCTCTTGGTTTGGACCCAGTCCGGTACTGGTAGTGAAACGTCCTCCGAAAGACTTCGATCTCGATCGACGTCTCGGACAAAGACTCGGGATTTCCAGGCAAGAGCAATCTCCTGAAGTTCCTGAAAGTTTTAAGACCGTAGTCAAGTCTCATCACTTGCTACTGGTGAACAAGTGTGAAAAGTGTGAAAACAACCAACACAAGCGCGAAAACGCAACCCCGACAACATGGCGACTCACGACCCACAAGCCCCGAGTCTGGAAGTAGCAACGCAATTCGCTACACAACAAGCTCTCTAGCAAATCCTCAACGCTGATTTGCAACAGCTCACAGCTGCTGACGCTCATCTCAGAGCCAAAAGCGCTGCCTACCATGCTGCGTTCGCCGCAAAAATCGCTGCCACCGCAAGCATCGCAGCTCAAGAAGAGCAACTCGATCAAGACGTGCAGCTCGATCAAGACGAGCAACTTGAACAAGCTCCTCAACCAGCTGTTCTTACGGCAACCCCCCTCAAGGAAAAGCAAACTTCTCACGAAGTCGCAACCCAAGACCCGATCATCTCGATGGTCACACCCCCTCCTGCTGTTCAAAATGTTCTCGAACACGAACAGAACCCACCTCCTGCCGACAACCCCACCGAATGTCAAACACCCCATGGCAAAGTCTCAGACCCCACAGCCTTCCCTCCGGACCCAGGCATCGCCAAGGTTACTCCACAACCTGGCACACCCCACATTCACGAGGACACTCCACCTTGTTCGAATATCGCACCAGCAATGTTGAACACTCCACCACCACCACCACTAAACATTACTCCGTTCACTCCACCAACCCCACCGAAGCCTCCACCTCCTTCTAACCAAACTAACTAAACTAACTTCAGACCTCTCCCGAGCATGGGAGCCAGGCCGGACCGGCAGGAGCCGGTACGGAATCACAGAGGAAAATCACGCAGTTGCGGCCAGAGGCGAGGGACGAGGACGGACTTGTTGATGGTGGACCGCCACCGCGCGCGGTCTTGTGCGAGGTCTTGCAAAAGCGTCGCAGGCCGCGGACGTGTTGGTCCACGAACAATCGACCTGTCCGTCGCGTTCTGCCCAACCGAGCGAACCCCATCCCAGCGCGGACTTTCCGGGTGCTACCTCCTTCACTGGAGCCTAACTCCCCACTATCAGCTACTCCCACTTTAACATCTACAAGTGCAGGCCAGTAAGTTCACCTAGTCCCAATCACTAACCCCAGTAAGTTCACCTGGTCCCAGTAAGTTCACCTGGTCAGTAAGTTCACCTAGTCCAAATCCCTAACCCCAGTAAGTTCGGCGTAAACCCACTCGTGCTCACACCTACTCCTTCGAGCTCATCGCTCTCGCCTCCGCCAATCTAAGCTGCTTTGATCCGCACACGCCGCTAACCTTTGAGTTTACTCTAAAACCCCCAGTAAGTTCACCTGGTCCCAGTAAGTTCGCCTGGTCACTATATTCACCTAATCCCAATCTCCAACCCCAGTAAATTCACCTGGTCCCAGTAAGCCCATCTACAGTGCGCGTGTAGACGCCGGGAGGGGGCTTATCGGTATTGCGTAGCACGTGTGGGGTAGGGTGGAGTCGTCGACCCAGAAGAGGATATCCTCGGGGTTGCCGATCGACAGGGAGCCACGAAGAGTTGGACGTGGCGGAAGACGGGCTTGGACAAGAGGACGCCGACCTCGCGGGGCGTCTGGCCCTGGCTCTTGTTGATCGTTTGGCGTAGGCGGGCCTTAAGGGATACAGGTTGGAGGAGCCTCGGTGACAACGACACGATCGATCATGTATCTGGTACCGTTGCAGTGGCCGTGCGACGGGGTCGAGGTTGCGAAGACCTTAAGCTCGCGCTCAAAGTCAGCATGCCGTTGGTTGTCAGGGAGTTGAAAACTCTACTGTAAAGAGCGAGGCGTCGTCTTCCGACCCAGCCTAGTCAGCCGAAAAGAACTCCGACGCCTCGTTTCCGGGAAAAAAAGGCCGCGGTCATGCGCGCGTTGTCAGCATCGACAACATAGTTTCGACGGGGCGTGAGAATGGCGCGCTGAAAGAGCCGCCGCGGGTCGTGGAAAAAGTCTGCGAGGTCGCCGTAGACGGCTTGGAGGATCAATGCCTGGTTCGCGGGCCTACCTGATCCTTGCCCTGAATCGAGGGACAAACCCCCTTCGTCGCACATACGTCCGGCGACAGCATGCGTACGACCTACGGGCGGGGCCCGTCATCTCTTCGCCTGCCCCACGACTCGGCGATGACCCCGACTAGGTCCCGCGTACTTATCTCCGCCCGTCAGGCACAACCCTCCTACCCCACACACCCACCCACATCCTTCATGCCCCCCACACACACCCCCCTCTTAGCAGTCGACATTTAAAGACAAACTCCGCCAACCCACCCACATCCTTCATGCCCCCCACACACCCCCCTCTTAGCAGTCGACATTTAAAGACAAACTCCGCCCGTCAGGCACATCCCTCCTACCCCACAAACCCACCCACATCCTTCATGCCCCCCACACACACCCCCCTCTTAGCAATCGACATTTAAAGACAAACTTAGCAGTCGACATTTAAAGACAAACAGACATCCCCACTCCAGCTTGTTCGGGCCTCGTGGGCACTCGCATTCTGGGCACTGACGTCGTTCTCGACGCTCACGGCAAGGTGCTTCTCACGCAGGCCAACCTTGTCAACCGCGGAGGAGCGCGGACCACCTGGCATGACGGCCAGCTCGAGCGCGTCCTCTGCAGCGTCAAAGAGGCCGGCATCCCAGCCCTGTCCGAGGTTTTCGGCATCTTTGCTGACGTCGTCGCCCCTACCATTCGCACGCGCCTCTACGGCCGGTACCGAGGCAATCTCGCCCGTCGCCACGTCGTCCCCGACATCCTCACCACGCTCGATAACAAGGAGCAACTCTACGACATCAAAACCCTCGCTTGGGGTTCGTTATACACCGCCCACGCCCTCCATCCCTCCTACCCGTCGCCTGTCGATCGGCGCGCAGCGCAAGTCCACTCCGAATACCTCGCTCACGCCCGCGGCATCGACGCCATCATCCCCCAGCCGGGTACAGCACCGCCGCCTGGCTTCTTGGGCCCTGTCGAACAGCGGCTACGTGGCTACGGCACCGTCGCCGGCCTCGTCTTTGGTGCCTTCGGTGAGGCCAGCGCGGCGTGCCACGCTCTCGCCCAAACATGCGTAGAGCGCATCGCTGCGCGAACCTGGGTGGCAAGCGGCTGCGCCAACTTCACAGAGGCAAAGGCGGCCCAAACTCGCCGCATCTACCGTGAGTGGGGGATCGCCAACGCATTAGGCCGGGCTCGCTGTGCCCTCACCGCCCTCACCCATGTCGCCGCCTCGGGGAACCCCACCCAGGCCGCCCGATCCCAGCAGGACGTCACCCTTCGTCGCACATACGTCCGGCGGCAGCATGCGTACGACCTCCGGGCGGGCCCCGTCCTCTCTTCGCCTGCCCCACGACTCGGCGATGACCCCGACTAGGTCCCGCGTACTTATCTCCGCCCGTCAGGCACATCCCTCCTACCCCACAAACCCACCCACATCCTTCATGCTCCCCACACACACCCCCCTCTTAGCAGTCGACATTTAAAGACAAACAGACAAACGCACAAAACCACCCACATCATTCATGCCCCCCACACACACCCCCTTCTTAGCAGTCGACCTTTAAAGACAAAGAGACAAACAAACAAACATCTGCCGATTAGTAGTAAGGATCTATTCAAGTTCCCCAACATCCTCGTCAACCCCCTCGCCGCACCACTCAGCTCCTTTCTGATGATCATGCCACCTACGGCCATGACGGCCCCGGCACTGTCATCCCTGACCAAGCCCCCACCGCGGCTCAAGCTCCTGCCGCCCCACCGTCGGACTCTCCTGTCCGATATCCATCATCTTCCGCAAGCCATTCTCCTCGAGACTTTCATCTTCACCCACAAGACCATGCCACCTACGGCCACGACGGCCCCGGCACTTCCATTCCTACCCCAGCTCTTTCCGCGGCTCAAGCTACAGCCGCCCAACCATCGGACCCTCCTGACAGACCTTCATCACCTTTCGAAAGTCGCTGTTCCCCCGATTTTCATCTTCACCCGCGTGACTACGCACTCCACGGCTACGACCATTCCCCCGCCTCCACCCAAGCAACACTCCACCTCCTTTCTCGAAGTTCCGATGCACCTCCGTCTACGCTCCAACGCGAGTTGGCCACCACACAGGCTGCATTCCACTCCCAAACCGCTGACTTGGCCGCAACCAAGGCCATGCTCATTCGCAAGGACGACGCTTTGTCCTCCACAGCCGCCAAACTCACCATAACCGACGCCGCCCTAGCTTTCGCCACTGTCCAGCTCGCCATCCAAGCTGACGAAATGGTCTCCACCCACGCGGAACTCCATCTCACCCACACCCAGTTCAAGGCACTCGAAACTGCCCACGCTGACATCCGCAACTCCCACTTTGAAACCAACGCCGTCCTCAACACCATTCTTACCTCCTTGGAT
Organism: Chrysophaeum taylorii; assembly: GCA_029834535.1. Classification (NCBI taxonomy): domain Eukaryota; class Pelagophyceae; order Pelagomonadales; family Pelagomonadaceae; genus Chrysophaeum; species Chrysophaeum taylorii. The sequence continues at coordinate 88,909 of JAQMWT010000003.1, read as the reverse complement.
GCCACCCACCCCACCCAAGATGCTGCATCGCATCTTTCACCACCTTTCCTCATCCACAACCTACCTTCATCCCCTTCCGAACCAACCTCCAATACCTCTCTCCCGATTCTCCCCGAGTATCATCACCACCTCCACGGATGCCCTGGACCCAGTTCTCCTGGTTCAACACCCACTCCGCCTATCTGTTCTCAACCCCCCGCCATATCTGGCCACTCCTCCTCTACCCACTCACTCTTCGCCTCTCTGGCACCCCCTGAACCCCTTTGCACCCGCTCGCCTTCTCAGCCACCTGGTTCATCCCAACTCGACCACATCCCCGCGCCCGAGTTGCGAGGGCGTACATCCAACACCGGCGACCGTACCCCTACCACCAGCGACGATCACCACGTGCAAAGTCCCACCAAGAAACAAGACCACCAACATCAAGAGTCGACAAATTCCGAATTATCAAAAGACAGCTCTTTGCCTGATGGTCATGCTCACCATCATGCTGCCAAGACATGCACAACGGCTTCTTCTCTCTTCGGGCACAACGGCCCAGGAAGCAGTATTGTCGAAGGAACACCAAGCCACCTCGATCCCACTTTCGACAAGTAAAAGAACAAGACACCTCGAGATGTTCCCGAGTATTATGCCGACTATGGCAACCACACTCAAGGACCCAAAGCTCCGCCGTTTTCTATGCCCCAGGCACAAGAGCCGCAGGCCACTGACAACATCCCCTCGGATTCAGCCCCCTGGAATGATGCATACAGCGAAGAAGCAAGACCCACTTCACTAGCCTCGAAGATGGTCTCCTCGACCATTCCAGATCAGCCGCCTGATCCAAGCACCATCAATGCGCAATGCCGTATCCACAAGGACAAGACACGCTGTCAACGGTCCCACGGTCAACATACTCGCAGGCACTCACCGCACCCGCAGATATCAGCTCAGATTCACCAAGCACTCCCGCCTTGTTCGATATCTCTCGATCAGCACCTTCCGATCACTTCGACGCTGGTTCCGCCTCGCCGCCTTCTCTCCCCGAAGACTGGCGCGCACTGACGCTCACCGGCGCTTCCTGCTGCACCCACCATCCATCTTCTCGGCCGGATGCACTGGATGACACTGCTCAGCAGGTTGCATGGACCCATCTGCGATCACCATGTCACGATTCGATGGATATCATCGCGCGAGCAACAGTCGCAGCACATGATCACCCGCTCCCCAACTTTCAGTCAGAGGACGCAATCCTTTCGGCTGCCGATCCTTATGTCTCACCGCGACCAAGCTTCTGGAAAGCCTTCACCATGGCCGCAGTAATAGACACAGATTTCGAGAGTTCTGAACGGCCCGATCAGCCGCAAACTATGCACGATTCTATTGCGACCACTTCGGTCCTTTATGTCCCCTTGCATAGCTCCCTTATGGACGCCACACGCGTGCGCTGCTTCCGGAAAATCGATGTTGCGCTCTCAGGCGACATTCTCCGTGCACAATGCACATACTCGCTCCACCTGAACCGCTTCTGTCAGCACTTTCGGATCACTGGAATGTACGACAAACGTTCCACGCCAGCTGCCGGCTCCACCGCAAACATGCACCAAAGTCACGCACGTTGCCTCCCTCAAGAGCGTCTTATCGCTCGGCACGTAACTCCTCTTTCGAGGACGCATGTCACATGCCCGCACCTCCGAATGCCCTACACGCCTATGGGCAACCCTGGTCACAACGGCACTCACTGCTCTGGCCCCCGCATCTCCGCTATTGAGGATGCACCCAGCAGGACTGACCCTTTCATCGCCCTTGGTACTACTGCACTCTCCTTCGGCGATCCCCCCTTTCGATTTCCCGCACTGGACCCCAAGCATTCCAGGCCGGATACTCCCCACCACGGGATCTCAGCTCACGCGCCCATCTGCCCTACCTTGCAGACAGGTCAGCCCCGAGCCACACCCTTTTTGGCACAGACTTCGGACCACCCGCATCACGCGCTTTTGCTCTTGGAGCATGACACGCTTTTCGATGCTCTCCGCGTCACCGCCTTTAACACCGCGACACTCGTCATTCCCACCGACGCTCTGCGCCGCCACATATCTCACGACCTTCAGATCACCAACATAAGTCGCTCGCGCCCGCACCACGTCGCGCACGCCTTACGAAGGCGCATTTCAATTGGTGACCTCACAGGTCTATCGATGCATTTTCCGACGTCCGACTTTGAACTTGCGAGTCACTGTATGGCAATCCCCAATGCCAAGACGTCTGAAGCGGCGCAATCATGTCTCTGGAACTCCAAAGCCACTGAAACCGCCAGACAACAACGCACTCAGCTCTCCACAGCTGCTCAACAGCTACTTACAATTTGATTCTGGTGAAAACGACTCCGAACATGAAATGAATACCGGATCAGTCGATTGTCACAGTTCAGGATTACTTTGCCGAACAGAACACGAAAGATGCGACTTTGACCATACCTTCGAAGTCAACTCTCCCTGGCACGGACAATATCTTCGAACAGTCCATCACCTTCAGGCATTTTCTTCTGTTGCCCAACTCTTCGGCATCTTCTGCACAGGGCACTGACTCTTCAGCACAGGACACACGCCTGTATCCACCATCATACGCGATGCACTCGCAAACCTCAGTCCCAGCCCCATCATCTTTCGATGATAGCCACTTGCGACTTCCACCAGACTTATGGCCACCCCCAGACAACTTTATCCCAATATCCTCATCGCGCTACGATTAGCCGCATATTATTTTAGACGCTCATAGCCTAGCTTCAGCTGTCCCACGCTATACTCCGGACGACAGCTTCGACACGTATGTGACAGGCAATTCTGGTTCTCTCATCTTCCAGGAACAGCTCCGCCTTACTCGCTATCATTACGACGATTACCTTACCATGTCGAAACCGATTTGGTTAAATGGTCATATATCTTCATGGGATAGCGCTGTCGCTCAGTCACATCGTCACACCTTTACTAGCCCAACTTTAGTCACAATAGAATCTCATTCCTACGGCCACACTCACTATTCGCCTTTTGATCAATCATTGGTCTGCTGCACAATCCCCGACTGCCTGACCCATGATCCCTACTGTTGTTATCAATTAGCCCACCCGTTCTACTACGATGATCCCCCAGTCACTTATGATTGATCCACCCGCGCGCACCGTCGTCTTACATCACGGAACACCCACCACTTAATGCGTACAACTTTCGACTTCAACTATGACACTGTTATACTCTCTTACTCTTCGCGATATTGTCATTCCATCCTTCTTTCATCAGTCGCTGAACAAGATGATGATCTGGTCTCTCGTGCAGAATTCGCCATACTTCGCCATTAGCCTACCTAGCATTTTCCTCCACGCATCTTCCTCCACTTTTCTTCTTCCTTACGATCGAGGCCATTTCCTTTCATTGATCATTCACCTCTTCTTGCAGTATCCTTTTCATTTTGCTTCCCCTCTCAGCCTATTCCATATTCGACATCGCGCTCTTTCTCCTTTCTCACTCACACTCCCCTGCTACTCCGATCTACTCTATCTCTCTCATGCACTTCGCACACTTCTCCTTCCACGCCTCCTCACAACTCAACGTCTATTTGTCTCTGGCAAGACATTTGTTTTGTTTGTCCCAGATTTCGCTCATCACCGAGTTCAATCTGCGAGGGCGTAGAGATGGAAAATTCCATTTAGGGTTAGGACCCCCCCCCCTCCTTGGTCTCACACTCGCAGACTTAATCAAAATCTGCTTCATACGGTAGCATCCACTCTTAATTCCCGTGCACCTTCGGTGACTCTGCTTTGTTCCGGCTTGTCCACTCCAGCATTATTGGCCTATGCTACCGATGACTTGCGTCTTAACATTAATGTCAAAGTTATTGTTGAGAGCGATGAAAGTCTCACGCACATGCTTCGAAGAAGGTTTGGCAACTCTATCGAAGTGCTTCCTTCTCTACCCAAGTTCCTGACGTATATGCACCGTGCATCCGATAATGCACGTGCCAAATACTACTCGGACATTGTAGAATTGACGTCCCCGTGCACCAACCGAAACCTAATCAACGGGAAAGCCATCTCGACTTTCGAGCGAGATATGGACGTTTCTTTATTTCCAAGCGCGTTAAGTGTGCTTGAGCTATAAAACCCCTTGTCCTCATTATGGAAATGACACCACCGCATGCGGCATCCTACGAAGACCACATCAGTGTTGCTAATCTACTCTTCTCTACGATGCATTGCACGGTGGTCATATGTAATCGCTTTCCTTGCTACCTATGTGGCGATTTTCAATCTCGGGAAAGATGGATCCTTGTTGCTCGTATATATAACTCTGGTCCATTAGATCTGTCTTCCTGGCCTAATAAAAGGGTCACCTCCTTTCTTTACATTGCAGATAACAGCAATGCTACAAGTCGAAAACAAGTGCAGGCCAGTAAGTTCGCCTAGTCCCAATCTCTAACCCCAGTAAGTTCACCTGGTCCCAGTAAGTTTCTTGAATTTTTTTGAATAAGCAAGTTCACCTAGTCCAAATCTCTAACCCCAGTAAGTTCGGCGTAAACCCACTCGTGCTCACACCCCACTCCTTCGAGCTCGTCGCTTTCGCCTCCGCCAATCTAAGCTGCCTTGATCCGCGCACGCCGCTAACCTTTGAGTTTACTCTAAAACCCCCAGTAAGTTCATCTGGTCCCAGTAAGTTCACCTGGCCACTATATTCACCTAATCCCAATCTCTAACCCCAGTAAATTCACCTGGTCTCAGTAAGTTCACCTATAGTGCGCGTGTAGACGCCGGGAGGGGGCTTATCGGTATTGCGCAGCACGTGTGGGGTAGGGTGGAGTCGTCGACCCAGATGATTATATCCTCGGGGTTGCCGATCGACAGGGAGCCACGTAGAGCTGGACGTGGCAGAAGACGGGTTTGGGCAAGAGGACGCCGACCTCGCGGGCCGTCTCGCCCTGGCTCTTGTTGATCGTTTGGCGTCGGCGGCCTTAAGGGATACAGGTTGGAGGAGCCTCGGTGACACGACACGATCGATCATGTATCTGGTACCGTTGCAGTGGCCGTGCGACGGGTCGAGGTTGCGAAGACTTTAAGCTCGCGATCAAAGTCAGCATGCCGTTGGTTGTCAGGGAGTCGAAAACTCGACTGTAAAGAGCGAGGCGTCGGCTTCCGACCCAACCTAGTCGGCCGAAAAGAACTCCGACGCCTCGTCCCCGGGAAAAAAAGGCCGCGGTCATGCGCGCGTTGTCAGCATCGACAACATCGTTTCGACGGGGCGTGAGAATGGCGCGCTGAAAGAGCCGCCGCGGGTCGTGGAAACAGTCTGCGAGGTCGCCGTATACGGCTTGGAGGATCACTGTCTGGCTCGCGGGCCTACATGATCCTTACCCTGAATCGGGGGACAAACAAACAAACAAACAAACAGACAGACAAACAGACAAACATCTGTCGATTAGTAGTAAGGACAAACAGACAAACATCTGTCGATTAGTAGTTAGGACCCACACCCACTCTCCTTTGAGATCGTCGCTCTCACCCCCGGCAATCTAAGGTGCTTTGATCCGCACACGCCGCTAAGCTTCGAGTTTACTCTAAAAGCCCCAGTAAGCTCACACTTCGTCTCAGTAAGTTCACCTGGTCACCAAGTTCACCTAGTCCCAATCTCTAACCCCAGTAAGTTCACCTGGTTCCAGTAAGCTCACCTGGCTCCAGTAAGTTCACCTGGTTCCTGTAAGTTTACCTGGTCCCAGTAAGCCCATCTACAGTGCGCGTGTGGACGCCGGGAGGGGGCTTATCGGTATTGCGTAGCACGTGTGGGGTAGGGTGGAGTCGTCGACCCAGAAGAGGACATCCTCGGGGTTGCCGATCGACAGGGAGCCACGAAGAGTTGGACGTGGCGGAAGACGGGCTTGGACAAGAGGACGCCGACCTCGCGGGGCGTCTGGCCCTGGCTCTTGGTGGTCGTTTGGCGTCGGCGGGCCTTAAGGGATACAGGTTGGAGGAGCCTCGGTGACAACGACACGATCGATCATGTATATGGTACCGTGGCAGTGGCCGTGCGACGGGTCGAGGTTGCGAAGACTTTAAGCTCGCGATCAAAGTCAGCATGCCGTTGGTTGTCAGGGAGTTCAAAACTCGACTCTTGAGAGCGAGGCGTCGTCTTCCGACCCAACCTAGTCGGCCGAAAAGAACTCCGACGCCTCGTCTCCGGGAAAAAAAGGCCGCGGTCATGCGCGCGTTGTCAGCATCGACAACATCGTTTCGACGGGGCGTGAGAATGGCGCGCTGAAAGAGCCGCCGCGGGTCGTGGAAATAGTCTGCGAGGTCGCCGTAGACGGCTTGGAGGATCAATGCCTGGTTCGCGGGCCTACATGATCCTTACCCTAAATCGGGGGACAAACAGACAAACAGACAGACAAACATCGGTCGATTAGTAGTAAGGACTATATGTCGATGAACCTAGGACGCAAGTCTTCCAGATGCTCCTTAGAGAACAGTAATCACAGCTGTGTTACACTTCAGCAGAGCGTGAGAACAGTGGTAGTCTGTCCTCGAATCTGTCTCCTAATCGAGGACAGCCGGGGTGAATAACACAGCGTTTTCTTAAATCAAAAGGTGGCAAAGTTAAGAGAACAAACCCTAGAATAGGGGGTACTAACCCTAATTCGGATTTTCTATCTCTACGCCCTCACAGATTGAACCCGGTGAACTAAATCTGGATCAAACTAAGCAGGAAGCGTCTTACCATCGGCAAGAATGTATAGAGTGTTCTGGACAGCGTCGTACGGTGGAAGAATAGCCGAAATAGCAACTTGATGTGATGGTGGTGAGGATGAGGTGGAGTGAACACCGTTGGCGTTTTTGAACTTGTGGAATAAGTTGCGTGGAAGGAGCTTCGAAAAGTGATCAGCGACCTGGTAGAGAGTAGGACACCAGAGAGGTCTAATGATCGAATTAGGTTGGTAGTCACGAATGCGAAGTTCTCGTAAATTGATATGACGAGAAGGAGCACTGACTTTAGGATGATTGGCGACATGTAATGCGCTAGCGTTATCAATAAGCAATGGGATAGCGTGAGCTTGATCACACGAAAACAGATAAGGATGAGAGGAGAAAAGCGTGTAGAACCAATGACATTAATCAGCGGCTGCGCTGGCGGCGATGAGTTCAGCTTCCATTGTGCTTTTCGCAGTAAGAGTTTTTCGTTTGCTAGACCAAAATACGAGATTGCCAAAGACGAATATACATGCACCAGACTTGGATCGTAAGCGAGGGTCAGAACGATCAGCAAAACCTGCATCAGTAAAACAAATAATAGGTGAACGAAGGTGATGCAGTTCAGGATAGCGGGTGATCAGATGCTGAATGAAGGGGGAATAGAGGGGCTGTCGGATGAATAGTCGAGTGAATCATTCGGAGTGCCCTTTAAGTAGCGAAGTAGAACATATAAGTGCAGAAGGTGTTTTTGGTCGGGGTTGTGCATCCCCTTGCAGCATTTGTTGCACAAGGTGGTGATGTCAGGCCGACATGTGACAGAGAAGTAAATGCTGGTGCCACAGTAGAAAGGGAAGTTTTGGCGTAATACGTCTAAGGTAGCAGCCAAGTCTGAGAGAAATTTAGTAGAAGGTTTTTGGAAGAGGATGTCCGGATAGGGGACGTCTAGGCTATGTAGGTTGGGCTTATGCTCAGCAAGCATCTTGGTGATCTTCTCTGCTACATTCATATTGAGATGACCAGCGGAGACATTGTAGTGAACATCGATGCCAAGAAAGGAACTGATGTTGTCATGCCACGTACCTTTGCCATATTCCTTCTCCAGAGCAGTTCGAAGAGATGTAATTTTGGCAGTGTTGGTACCAGTGGTCAATAGGTCATCGACTGAAACGGATAGTAGAACCCGTCTGTTGATAGATCGATCCCAATTGATATAGAGGCAAGTGTCGACTTGTGAGCGTTCGAACTCATGTTGTCGAAGAAACGAGTCGAGTTTGATGTTCCACAACAAAGCTGACTGTTTGAGGCCATAGAGAGCCTTGACGAGTCGGAGAGCGAGCTTTGACTCTGGGTGGTTCTTCCGTATCTGCTGGATAAGATTTGGCGAGACACGTATTCCACGAGGAAAGTCGATCCATACGGGGCGATCGAGTGCCGATTGGATGAATGCCTGAGGAATGTCCGCGTGCGCGACCGGGAGCTTGTGCTTCACAGCGATGGCGAGCAGTAGCCGGTTGGTGGCAAGCATTGCGGTTGGGGAGGACGTGGCATAAAAGTCAATTCCTACACGTGCCAAGAACCTCGGGCGACTAGACGAGCTTTATAGCGGTCTGGAGTGCCGTCAGCAAAATACGTGATCTTCAGCACGAGTTTCGTCGAGATAGACGAACGGTCTGGCGGTAAAGGTTCAAGCTTGAAGACACCACTGGGGCACAATCCTTCAATTTCTTTGCGAATCGAAGCGATGTGCTTTAACTTATCTTCTTCGCTGAGTCCTTTGAGTTCGACAATCTTTTCAGGCTCATAGACAATATCTTCAGCCGTCACATTCTGCAACACGACATGATCGATGTGCTGCAAGTCATAGTCCATGACTTCTTGTAGAATATCTTGATTCGGATCACTTTGACTTAGGAAGAGGTGTCCGAGTTCGCCAGAATCATGCATGAAGGCATGCCTGTGACGAGAAGCTAGGTGGTAGTGTTGATGCGCGGAGATGTCCCACAAAAGAGAGGAACCCATACAACAGAATTCTTGGTTCCATTGACGCGCATAGTACTCTGCCGGTGACAGTTCGTCGTGGCACACATAGTTCTCGAGAACAGAATTGTCGTTATCAAGGTGGTCAACCAATACAGATGAGTGGTATGGCTTCCTTGGGAAGTCAACATACAAGAGTTCTGCGTCGGTTTCTCTCTGCAAATCCAGTGCGGTGCCGCCCATGATACCATCGTCTTGTGTGGTACTTGCTAGGAGACATCCTTTCGGGACATCATTAGGCGGCTTAGCATCTCTTCGAATGTTGAGAGCAGAGGCGATGCTGGCGGCGTGGCCCTGGTGCAGAGCGCTGACACTGATGAGGAACATCAATGTGCTGGACATGTTGGCTGTGGCGTGAGCCGTGGATTGCTCCTGCTGGTATTTCCAGTTGCGACCATACTCTGAGGCGATAATGCGTCTGGTGAAGAGTTTCCCATCGTCAACACGTTTCACGATGTAGAGTTGATCCTTAGGGATGCGGAATCCACGTTCGTCATTGAGATCTGCTTTGAGCTTATCGCTCTGGTTGCGATGCACGAGAACTGGAGTAAAACCTGAATCGTCGAGAACAACCTCTAGGCGATCTTTTCGTTTGGGCATCGGAATGCTACCATCCGGCGGAGGTGGCCGGTTGAGGAACAAAAATCCTGTTCAGGTGTCGCGTCGCTGACGGGACTTGAATCAGCAGCGGGAGTTGGATCCAGTTCTTTGTGTTCGTCGTCATCGCTAGGTTTATCATCGTGCTCGTCTTCGTGAGTCTCGCCCTCATTTTTTGATTCCTGTCTAACTTCCGGCATTTGCTGTTCGCTTATAGCTGGTAGCGGGTCCTCTTGTCGTGCCTCTGTTGGGATCTGTGCGAGTGCTTTGATCCGTTCGATCTCCTTGTTACGGTTGACTGGCATGTCTGCGTCAACATGAAAGTCGTTAGAGGTGACGATTTTTCCATATCGCCCTTGATGTACAAGCAAGATAGAGCTGTGAACATCTCGGATAAATCGGTCCGTTCCGGGGAGGTTCGGGTGATAGTTGTTACTATGAAAGTAAGAGGCGGAGACGCTGGAGGGTTCCAGTTTGTGACTTTGAGGGTAGACAAAAGTGACAGGTTTGCCGAAGGGGAGAAGCTTCAAGAGCGGTGCCATGGGTGACATGATACGCAGGGGAACGGTGCATGTCATGTTTGTGCGCGAGGGCAGTCCATGAGAGCGCTGGTTGTCGGCTTGGATCTTATGCAGGAGAGCAAATGGGTGATAATACTCAGCGGCAATAGACTTTCCTTCGATGCGTACACTGCGAAGGTCGAGGAGACGAACTACGGTGCCTCGGGTGTTTTCCTTGATAATGTTTTCAGCAAAGTTCCGCTGGTGGAGGTGGCGACCAAGGATTTGGAATTGGAGACCAAGCTGCACCTTGAGAGGGCGGAAGGCTTCAGAGCGAAAAGTTGAGAATGCGTCAGAGGATATGATCTTCACATGGACATCGAATTCGACTTTAGTCACATTGACCACATAGAGGATGCCGGCCTGAACATCCTCTGCGTCTAATTTCCGCAGGAAATAGACCCACTTGTGTGCTGAGATGATACACACGAAGTGCATGATGTAGCGAAATCCGCCGTAGCACTTGCTGATGCTCGGGTATGATACATCCATGTGGAGGTGTTGGCCAGGAGCATGGGCCAGTTCATCCTGTGACCAGGAATTGTTTTTGTGACTGAAGCTTACATGCGATTGGCAGCGCTTGCATTCACTGCAGTCTTGCAGATACCGATCATCACCTGGGCGGAGATTCGTTACATTAGCGGGAATCGTGCGGCGAAGAATCTCTAGTTGCTGGTGATGTATGCGGTGCCAGCGAGTGACCAAAAGCACTCTTTTGGCGTGCTGAATGGTTCCGGGCTTGTGCAAGGGAGGCAGAGCAGCAGTCGAAGCGCTGGGGGGGGGGCTGGGTCGCTTGTCGACTCGAAATTTAACGACGGTTGCCTCGGCGAGAAGCGTCTCGAGGTTTGTCGATTTGCCTGGTTTGCGGATCGCATCATGGTGAGCATCTGCGACGGCACTGAAGAGGGAGGTGAGGTTCAGGTCTTCATCTGACAAGAGACGGCTGGAGATGGCCGAGAAGAATTCGGCAACCTGGTTGATGTCTCCGGGGCTGGGGATGCCATGGCGTATCGTGGCCCATTCGAGGTGAAGGTTCACGTGGTGGTGCGATTCGTGGAATGCGAGGACAGCGCTGTACTTTGCCTGCCGCATGTGGTGCGGGACGGCGTTGGCCAGTGCCTTAAACGCGAAGTACGGCGGGTGCTGCTGGAACAGTCGGAGCAGTACCGGGTCCGAGTGGTGTCCAAAATTGCGATTTCGTTGAGGGTCGCATGGCGGATGTGGTCTGGAGAGATCAGCAGTAAGGCGTTCGAGTACCTCGTGTTGGTTGGGTACGAGCCAGTGACCGAGTAACACTTGGTGCTTTTCTGAATTGTGTCTCCGATGTGGCCGACATAGTCCGCGTAAGTGGGACGTGCTTTGGACATTAGGAGTCCCTTGGGGTCATCGAGAGCAATTCGCCCTTGTGAGTCGATCGCGGCAAAGCCAGGATGCGAACGATTCATATAGTGGACCCAAGTGGACGGGCGCGAGCAGCTGTGAGCGGCGGCCAAGGAGGTGGTGTAGGCGACGACCAGAAAGGCGGTGCCCTTGGGAACATCCAGGGAAAAGGAGTGCGTTGGGGAGAAGACTGCGGGTTGATGGGAACAGTCCAAAATCTGAGGGGGCCTGGAATGTAGTGTGAGGGAGGCGCGCGAGAAGTAGCCACATGCGACGGCAGTAGCGGCGGTGCCGGTGATGGCTCCATCCAAATGGTAAGCACATTGAGACTCTGAGGCATGAAAACAGCGGATGGTGTTCCAAGCGGCGAGAGTGGGGTGTTGCGACAAATGGTTGTGCAGTAATGTGAAAACCAGGAGGTGGGAAATGGACGCCATTGTGGCGTAGGGGGTGCCGTCGGCATCTAGACCGAGATCCGTGAAGGGCTTGGTGAGGCGTGCGAGCATTTGGCAGATGCGGGCATTCTCGGAAATCGAGAGTTTCGAGGCGTTGGCGGGCTTGTAGGAGTAGGTGGCCTTGTGCTGGTAGTAGTCCAAGGTGGAGCGGGGCACTGTACCACGAAGGGCGGGTTTGGCGATCCAGAGATCGTCAGGGATGGTGTGACTGGGGTCCAGGAGAGGAACCATGCTCGGAGGCGAGGTTAACCAAGTAGAGGCGGTTTTCTCGAGGTTGTAGCCGGTGAGCGGGTGTCGGGCATACACAGCGAGATAGCGTGTCTTGCTGATGACATCACCAAAAGCAGAGGCATTGTAGACGCCGGAGTGGCGGAAGTAGCCTAAGCGCTGATAGCCTTTGGCGAGTTGAGCATACTCGTGGTGAGTTCGGGGGTTGGGAGGTACGTTCTCGACAATGGCGTAGGTCGGGAGCGTGCAACGAAAGAAGCGGATTTGTGCTTTGACGAAAAGGTCGGCGGTGACCGGAGTGGCATAGCCGTCGTGTTCTTTCATTACACTCAGATGTAGACAGGGCAATGTAAAAACTGCCAGGTCGAATGTAGGTAGTCGTATTTTGCCGGTTTGGAGTGCGGCATTGAGTTTCCTTAGGTCCGCATAGTGCTGGGCGTGCGGGAAGAGTTGTTGCGCACGGGTGCGCAGGATATCGTTAATTTCGCAGGTGACCACGACAGTAAGGCGTTTGTCGAATCGTTTGCGAAAAGTGTCGAAACCTTCCTGGTGAAGTCCACCTGCAATAATGGCTGTTTTGAGCAGAGGGGGTTGTGTTTGCACAGAGAGGTCTGCGGTGCCATTGAAGGCGTAGTGGACGACAGTATGTTGGAGGTTGAGCAGTTCGTTTAGATACAGGGAATGATTCTGTAACTTGGCGAAATCAAGCATGTGCGATTTTGAGCGTGTCTTGGCGACATGCTGTGTGATGTGTGCAATCTCATCCTTGAGTGACATTCGTTTTCTTGTGTGGAAACTGAGCACAGTTGCGAATGTTTGCTTTGGATGGGACGGCAGGGACAACAGGCCGTTTGGTTTGCGAGTGGCGAGTACGACGGCGGTCTTTCCTATAAGTGTTGTATAATCGTGCGGTTTTCCGGAGGTTGAGGACTTTAGAAGTTCGTGAAGGTATGGCTCGTGGGGCAGTGGCGGATCTGTTGCTTGTACATGCAGAGCTTTGAGCTGTGAGATGCTGCGATAACTTGAAGACCTTGCCTGAATTGCGGGACGACCATAAATACGAGATATAAAGCGTAACCGGTTGTGTCTTTTGTATTCTTTGAAGAGAGACCTGCAGCCTGCAAATACAACGGTTTAACACCGATGAAGTGGCTGGTGAGGGTGCCTCGTCCCATATGAATGGTGTGTTCGGGAATTCGGCGTATGGTCTCAGGAACAAAGTTTTGAATTGTGCGCGTAAAGCAAAAGGATGCGCCACCGTCAATCAATGAGGTTTCAGTGCCGGGTCCATTGCATCCGTGCAGCGAGTTAGTCTTCTTTGAGGTCTATCCTGGAGTGTAAGTTGCACAAAGAAAATCTGCGACTCTGGGTGAGATGGTTGATGAGGTCGGGAAATTCGTCATCTTGAGGTTTGGTGCCTGATGGAGTAAGATGTGGTTGGCGGCACAGGCGTCGTCGGCAACCATCAGCGAAAAAGCCGACTCTGGTGGAGACCGCGCATATAGTCGCTGTGACGTTGTGCGTAGTCTTCGGCGGAGTCATCTTCATCATTGATTTCGGGAATGGTGTCGTCATAGAGGTCGAGCGGAATGTCGTCATAGAAACCGAGGTGTCCTTCGTCGTCTTGTTCATCGGTTTCGGCTTCGCCCTCATCAGGTGGATCGTCCTGGGGATCGGACGTTAACATCTGGAGGAATTCGGCGGCGTCGTTTTCGGCTTCGGAGAGAAGTATCTCGTCGGAGATGGTGGTGATGAGGTTGATTAGCTTGTTCATGCGCTCGGAGCTGGACGTATGTTGGCGACCGGCTTGGCTAAGATTCCGTATGGTTTGGAGCTTGCGACGGACTTCACGAAGGGGGACCTTGAAGCGTTGGTCAGGAGTAGATGGTTTGGGTGGATGAGGTTGTGTGGGGAAGGTGACCTTGCGAAGATGCGGGTGCTCGCGTTTGTTAGGGGTGAAAGGAGGAGCGCGGGGACGTTGCTTGTTCTTCGGTGGGGTGACAGGGGTGGCCTTGGGCTTAGGACTGTCGTTGATGTCGTAGTAAGACGGGAGCGAGGATTTGGAGGCTTTTTGTTTGGAGGGGGCTTCTTGAGGTGCCGCGAAATGTGCTTCTTGCGGTAGGCGTGGAGTTGGTGAATGAGGTCATTGTCTTCATCTTGATCAAGATTGGCCACCGTGAGAAAAACAGCGACGGGGTCGGTGTCTTCAACGGGGTCCGGTGGGGTGTCGTCTTCAGAGGGAGAGGTGCCATCATCGTCTTCGGTGAGGTGGAGACCATGACGGCGGGAGCGAAAACGGGGGTTGTCTTTGTCCTTTGTTGGCAGACGACCAAAGTCAGTGACGAAGCGCAAAGGCTTGAAGTTGAGAGTTGGGTGAGGCTCGAGGTGAGCCCAAAAGTTGCGCTCAAACGTTTAAATGACGGTGATGCGAGCGATGAGCTTAGGAAGGTGGTGGGTGGCTTCCTTGTCTTCGTCGAGTAACAGCGAGTCGTTGGGAGTGCGCAGACAGTTAGCAAGACGTGCGAAGCCCTTGATGTGTGTTGGGGCGCGGGAGTCAAGCAAGCTTTGGGGGTACTTGAAGCGGAGAATTTGGTGGATTTCTTCGAGGATCTTGTCGTCGGGAAGTTGGAGAGCAGCGTCGGTTGCTATCTGGCGCAGTTGCTGCTGGACATGGCGCATGTAGTCGATGTAGTGACCAGGCTCCTGTATTTATGGGTTGAACGGCGTGTCCAGAAAGGCATTGTAGACGTAATGCGCATAGTTGATGTGGCTCTGGCCCGTGTGCTTGTCGAGTGCTAGGCGAACTTGAAGCACAAATTCGAGTTCTATCGGGTAGGAGGATCCGAGTGCATCGATTTCGTCGTATGCTGGGTGCTTGACGGAGTCGCTACCGGCATGTAGGAAACGGCGAAAGAGGCGGTGTGCGGTCTCGCGGAGATATACGATGAAGTCGGCTTCTTTTCCTTGGAGGTGAGGTTGGGTGATCGGATATAACTTGCCTTTTGTCATATCGGTCGGGTCCTTGTCTTTGTCTTTGAGTTCTTGGAGCTTTGGCTCGTAGACGTTGTCCAGGAAGTGCTTGCCGAACTTGCGGTATACACCCTTGTGGAAGACGTAACGGCCTTGGAAATCTGGCGTGTTCCCGGCGGTAGAGTGGTGGTCGGGGTCCTTGTCGTATTCGTCGATACAGTGGCTTAGGAGAGCGTCAGCGAGATCATTAGATCCGCGCAGGACGGATTCCCACGCGTAGAAGCCCTGTAGGAAGTACTGAGTTATACCTGTTTCAGGCATCAGATGTTCGACGAGCAATTGCATGACGCGAAACGAAAGCATTTGGGGTGTGACTCGCGCCGAGTCCATGGATTTGAGAACGGCACTTGGTGGGTCACTAAAGGTGTTAACTTTACTCTTGGGATCTTGTTGAGCCGGAGTGGGAGGCGGAGCCGCAGCAGCGACGGCAGGCGGTGGTGATTGTGTTGCTTGCACTTGGGTGGCCAGCGCGCTTAATTGAGCAGTGAATTGAGCCATCCAGCGAGCTTCTTGGTCTTGCATCTCTTGTTTATGCCGAGCTTCGGACGCTCGAGCTTGTTGTTACATGTCTGTTTGGTACTTGGGTTCTAAGCGAGCTTCTTGTTCTCGCATCTCCTTTTGGAGTTCTTGATTGGTTGGCATTTTGCTTGGGTTCAGGAACGTCAGTGAGCGGGACTTGTCTGGAAATCCTGAGGCTCTGCTGATACCGGGACTGGTGCCCAATACCTAGAGAACAGTAATCACAACTGTGTTACCCTTCAGCAGAGCGTGAGAACAGTGGTAGTCTGTCCTCGAATCTGTCTCCTAATCGAGGACAGCCGGTGTGAATAACACAGCGTTTTCTTAAATCAAAAGGTGGCAAAGTTAAGAGAACTAACCCTAGAATAGGGGGTACTAACCCTAATTCAGATTTTATATCTCTACTCCTTAGGTGTGCAATCCTAACAGATTCGGCGCCTTTAGTCGCACAGGATCTGTTCGTCTGACTGTAGCAGAGCTCGAAACACTAACCATGCTCTTTCTTCGGCTACACTCTCGAAAGACGACAGAACACCCAGTTCAATATGGTACAAACGACATCGCCCATTTTCGCTTGGGGTTCTTAACGAATTCTAAGCGACCCCTACCTTATATGATGTCGCCCATTGAACAAAAAGCGTTCGTCATCCTATACAACGTTATGGATCGCCTGTTCCCTAACTCAACCACTTTACCTGTGCCTTTTCGCATAACAACATTCGAAACTAACCAACCCTCACACAGGTTATTTATAAATAAATCTTCAAGTTCTCCCATCATCTACATAACAGGCGGTAAACACACAGGTGGTGACATAACTGTCACCAATCCTTCCTCCAAATACCAATCACATATCAACCCCTTTGGCGAAACTTACATTTTGCAATCGCATGAGAGTGGAGTCGATAAAACGGCTGTACTTGAATCCGCGACTGGTTTCCTTTGGCTGTGTCAAGCTTATCACCATGGTGTACAACTGCGAGACACACGCCGCCTAATGCAGACTCTTGTGTCTCACACTTCTCCTGTACTTCAAGATTCTCTCATTTTCTATTCGAACTCCAACCATCTCGAGTTTGTCGACAGATCCTTTGCTCTAAGTGATATGCATTTGTCTCAAAGCAGATACCTTGGCTTCATTACATCCAGAGACAGGACAATGGGCGCTAAATTCCATTCCATATATACACTAACTCCCACGATTCGAGGATATGCAAATATCCTGGTGTACGATCCAAGAGTTGGTCGCATTCGACACTACTCAACACGAGAATTGGCACGCGCAAATAATTTTACCGCGCACCAAACTAATTTTCTTTTGTCTCTATCTCCTGGTTTGTGTTGTGACATGATTGCTAATGCTATTCCAGCTGGCACCTATCATGTATTGAATACACGCCTGTGTCAGATCGTCCATGATTCGCGTAAATACACCTTATCGCCATCCTTCGATCCCGACCAATCATCACTAACCAAAACATACACGTCAACTTTCTTCACAAACATTTTCCAAACAGACTATTCACAACAAACAACCCAGAGTCTTCTCACTATGCAGTACATCTTCTCTGAAATTTTCGAATGTCGTGACAAGTTGTCATCTAATCCCGAATTTCCTTTGTTTGATGTCGACTCTGTTGCACGTGTATTTATGTCTAACATCTCGTATTTAGATGAAACATCAACCTCTACATCTAAATCCAAGCACATCCCCTTAATAACTCCCAGGTAGCCGCATGAGAAACATGCTCCCTTCGACAAAAAGGTCCATGCCCGCGGTATCCTCGCTTTTCGCGATGCACAGACAAGCCCAACGAACTTCCTTGATGTTCATCACTCAAGCAACTCGCAAGCCATAAAGGTTGTTCAGGTCATATCAAACCCGGGTCATCATCCCTCGGATGTGCCCTACCGTAAATTTTGTGTGGATTGCACTTTATACAAGAAGCGCTTCCCTCACTCCCACCATTTAAAGAAACAGCCTTCCTTCGAAAAAGTCTTTCAAGCTGGCGAAGCTTGGGCATGCGATGGTGGCTATGTTTCCGTCCTCTCCGAGTGGGGCCTCTTTGGTCATATTCTGGTCTTCAAGTGTCTCATCTCGAAGATTTTGTTAATGTACTTCTGTCGCACAACATACGCTCTCGGAGTTGTTCGTAACTTTTGTTATACTTATGTTGATTAAAGCAAACATATTGCGACTCTTTTAAACCCTATCTGTCCCAGTACATCACCACTCCGTATCGTGTTGAGCATGGCATTAATATGGCTGCTTTCCCGCCGTACTTGCATGTGTTCAATCATGAAGTGGGAGCTGCTGTTGGTCACATAGCCACTGCCGCGTCCACTAGACTTAGGAACCTACTCAATGTGTCGTATAAGGGTCACCCCATAATTGACCCTGCTCCGCATTTTCCGTGGGCTGTAATCCACGCTGTTCAATCGTATAATCTCCTTCCTAATGTCTCTCTCGAACGTATATACAATAAAGTGTTTAGTCCCAACAAATGTTGTTGGACCAATGTAATGTTCCCCAACAAGATTACCTCAAACCATTCGGTTCGGTATGTTATTTGCACTTGGAATCTAATGAGTTTCATAAATACGAACCTCGCTGTCGTCCCTGCATCTACTTATGTGGCGCTAATGTCATCAACCCGCTGGTCACACCCCATGTTAACCACTTAACTGATGTTGTTATCAATCCCGAGAAGGGCCAAGTCCGTGTCTCTTCTAAACTTACCTTCCCATACCTCAATCCTAAATCTCCTCCCGATTATGAACAATCCCCACCACCTGCACCTTCTCCTGAGATACCCTTTTCTGTTCAAGGCATCCCCAGTGATGCGCTGCAGAGGGGGATTGCTGTGTCACCCGACACTGAACACGAGAGGGGGACTACCTCTACTCCAGCACCAGCCCCAGCTTCAGTTTCTGCGCCCGCTCCAGCTGCTCCAGTCGCAACGCCTACGACATCTGAGTTAGCACCAAAACCAACTGCTTTACCTATTTTGCAAACATTTCGTGAGCTCTTTTCACAAGATGGCCTTCGTCTCACTCGAGGTCCTAATCAACCTCAACCTCGCCGTAAAACTACTAATCTTCAACCTGCACAAGCTCGCATTGCCACGCCGACGATCGCTGCTTATAAGCACGCTGGTGGTACGCTCGCCGATTTCAAATATGATTTGTCCAAGCACCACATCACTTTCTTCGACCCCATCCTCCACTCCCTGCATGCTGCTAATGGCATCCACTGGCTGGCTATGCCTCCCGAGGGGGAATTTACACAAAGAACACCATCATCATCACGTTCACCAAGCGCTATCGCAATCTTCTTCATGCTCATCTTCTGGTGTGTGTCAAGGCAGTCACATCCATCCGTCGGCTGCCACACCAGTTCACCTTCTTAATGACCCTAGCCTCTCGGATTTCCACTTACCTCGTGCTCTTGTTCATTTAATCAATGAACACGCCCAGGCACTTCAAGTTCCTCCCGCTCAATACGCGTACGCTCTGCTAACGCCCCATGCCACAATGGCACACAATGAAGCCCCCTATGGAGTTCCAGAGCCCCACCTCTCCGACATCGAGGACTACATCAACGTGCAGGCTCACTATATTGAGGCTCACCTCCATGCTGATCCTCTACTTGTAGTTCAACTATTCGAAGTTCCTGAACATGCTCCCGCTCACTCAGATGCTGATT
Source organism: Chrysophaeum taylorii (assembly GCA_029834535.1). Classification (NCBI taxonomy): domain Eukaryota; class Pelagophyceae; order Pelagomonadales; family Pelagomonadaceae; genus Chrysophaeum; species Chrysophaeum taylorii. The sequence goes on along the minus strand of JAQMWT010000003.1, from coordinate 69,685 downwards.
CTTACGAGATCACCTATTTAACCCAAGATCAAGATCCCAGCACGGTCGGCCCTGATGAATACAAGATCCAAGCTAAAGACATCAAGATCGATGAGTATGAGCTGACCTGCCTAAAAGGTCTCTCAGACGCTGATCGCAAGGCCTATATCTCCGCGATTTCCAAGGTGATCTTCGACATTGTTAAGTTCGGCTGCTTCAAGTTATCGCTGCCGATGGCCAACTCCAAGCCCATTGATACCCGGCTGGTGTTACGTATAAAGACCAACGCCGCCGGCGAGTATCTCAAGCACAAGGCAAGGTTGGTGCTAAGGGGGTTTCTCGCTTCCCTCGGTACCGACTTCTTCGAGACGTTCAGCCCGATGGCGCAGCTCACCGGCATCCGTTGTGTTCTAGCTCTAGCTGCGTATCTCCGGCTTCCCGTCTATCATATAGACGTGCCCAACGCGTTCGTCCAAGCCCCAATCGACTCTCACGTCTATGTTAAGTTACCGCAAGGCATTTACTTAATGGACCCTAAAGATGCTAAGTACCAAGGACGTCGCCTTCTTAGCTCCTCAAGTCGCTTTGTGGACTACGACAGAGTCCGGCGCCCTGGAATCAAACAATAAATGGATTATTTGACGCGCAAGCCTATCATCGCTTTCGGACAGACACATGTATTTATGCGAAAGTCCGATATGATGCTACTTTCTTGTTATGCACCCTATCCGTGGATGATGTTTTTGTCATTTGCACTTCATAAGTCCTCCGTCTCGAGTTGCAACAAGCTATGAAAAAGGAGTATTCCGTCGAAGAGTTCGAAGAAGTTGCACGCTCTTGGGTATACGAGCAACGCGCACTACCGATGGTTCTGTTTCACTGGATTGTCGAGCTAAACTTGATGCCATCTTTGAGGAGCGCTCAATCTTGCTAAAATTACGGCCATCTTCGACCCCCATGTCTCCCTCAACTGTACATAAAACTGGAGAGCCGTCCACTGAGACGGACGAGTTCATCCTCCACACTTTCTCGACACTTCTTGGTAAATTAACTTTGTACAGCTAGCCTGCCAACCAGATCTTTCTCAAAGTGTAAGTCGTTGTTCCCGTGGAATGCATGGTCCTTCCTACCTGCACGTCCAGATACTAGCCGGAGTGTTTCGCTATCTCCGTAAGCCAGCAAATCGCAATCTTCGCCTATGGTGTTACTCACAGTCCTCCGCGCTAATGGAGCACTTGCGTACTACTGTTGGTAATCGCTCAGATATGGCAACCATGCTAGATTACACTGATGAACAAGTGGATTCCGGAAAATTTGATCCACTGATTGCATTTGTGGATGCTGACAGTGCGCCTTCTTATGAACATGACCGTGAAAGTACAACTGGTTATGCCATTTTCCTATTTGGTTCCCTTGTAACTCGGAAGTCCAAGCTACAGCCCACAACAGCCACGTCCACTCATGAGAGTGAAATAATTGCTCTCAATACTTGAGCTGCTGACGTGGTTTGGTTACATAAATTGCTGACGGAAATGGCTTTCGCTATGAATCCCCGATAATATCTTCGCCAACCTTCAGGAAAGGACTTGTTACTAGATTTATGATGCCTATGACAATCCTCTACCATCGGCCATATCATTCATTCGCAACAGTCCTATTCTTGGAGATTCGGCTTCTGCCATCCATCTGTCAAATAACCCTGATAGTGCGACCAAAGCTAAAGCCATCAGAACGCGCTGGTTTCGTGTTCGCGACTATGTCCAGCTAAAACAGATTCGCCTACACCACGTTTCTGGTACCCAAAACGTTGCCGACGGATTCACTAAGCCCTTCGGTGCTCCCCTTTTCTCTCCGTTTCGTACGTTACTTGGTCTACAACAACCCATCGTCCAGCAAGACGATTAATTCTTACCCTCATCTTTATGTCCGCAATGACATTAAACTAGCCCTCGCAGCTATGTTCCTTCCTTATGATCATATTTGGATGTCACCTTTCAATATGATATATATCTGTCTTCATTCACTCCTTGAGTTACGTCTGGCTTATTCGGTCTTATGGACCACTTGAGGATCGTATGGACTGCTCACATCTTAATGGCCACAGTTTCTTTGTAAGTCAGGTCACTCATAATGAACAGTTTATTTGTAAGTCAGTGTCACTCATAATGCGTCCATGGCAACTCTTCACCTCTTCGATGTGTTGATTCCACACTAGCATGGGCGGTCAGCAGGAATTACAGACAACTATGCAAGCTCGTTAATCTTCTGATCACACTGGCTACGGTCTCTTGTGACTAAATCTCCTATGTGTTCATTGACGTATAATACCTGCGCATGGAAACATTCGAACAGGATCAGTGATGGTTTCTGCTGTTATCCAACCACCTCAGTTGTTCGTTCTTATGACATCTTCTCTAAAACCACGTTCGGATGAACTAGTGGTCCTATTCGACCACCTTTATCTTATTTGACTTGCTTGGATTACTATTAAGTCTGGCCGATTTAGCTTCGATGGCATATAATTGCCTTCCTCCTTTCTCGCGCATTTGATGTCATCCTTCTTTAAAATCAAACTCCAACACGTGCTCCAGTCCACTTAATCTTTGGACCTTGAGCATTCAGACGTGCCGCCTGTACCATTCCATGTTTGCTCATCATGGATCAATGTATCACTGGCATTATCGCGATTTTAATTTTGCTATTGCGGGATTCGAAGTTCAGTCTAATATGTATGCTTCGTTCATTTACAGTCCAGATACCTCGTATGTCAATAAATGACGTACCTATCTTATTTGATCCCTGCACGCACTCTTGAAGTACTTTTGCACTAAAGTGACTATTTAAGCATTTCTCGATTACGACCATGAAACGACTTCATCATGACAGCTTAACTAGCCATCATTGTCTTCATCATCAGACCCGCTCCTGGTTGATCACACTTCCTTGAGATGGATTGTGCTTTCGTACGACATCCTGGTGGCACTCGTCTTTCTACAAATCTTGAAGAACCTCGCGCTACATCTCAACTCAGGAGACTTAAAGTTCATCGAATACATAATCTATGTCACTACGCTTTCACCATCACTCATAATGCTCTATTACAAGGCAAACGCAACAGCTATTGCCTATATATGTTATCTTAACACAGTAAGCTGTTTACAGTGCCAGCCCTGCGCATCATGTCGATTGAACCTTTGCAGTTATCGCATGTGCTACGTCGCTGATATAGTCAAAGATGTCCTTTCTCGCATTTCTAGATAATAAGATGCAAAAGCTCTATAACAAACAACATCCTTGACAGCTGCATATGTTCTATCTTCAATAAAGTTGCAACCGCTTCCTTCTCTGACAAATCGCTCGTAGACGTGACCATACGTTCATAATGGTATGTGTCACATCTACAACTCTTCGGCTGCTGGTGGCGATCCTTGTCTCCCTTGTCTGCTTGTTTGTTTGTTTTGTTCTGTTCATAATTGTTCGACGTTTCTCGTCTAGTGCACAATCTTCCCACTCTCACGAACGTCTGGGATGCATAAAGCATCTTCCACACGCTGAGGGGGTCCAGAAAGTGGACTCATAATATGTACGACGCTCTGGTGCTCTTTGCACCTTTTCTCACACACGATCATCATGAGGGTTTTCTCTCCGAATTAACACTTCTTTCCCTCATGCTTGCCCTCCCCCCCTCCCTTCCGCTTTTGTTTGTTTCTAGATGTGAGACTATGTCTATAGTTTCTCTGCTGACAAGGGGAAATCCTCCAGGTGCGTGCCGTCAGGTCCAGAGTCGTTTGCTTAATTAGCAGAAGCTCTGTTCCTCGTTGTCAGTGTAGAGGTGGAAAATTTCATTTTCGCCATGACCCCCCCCCCCTCACCCCCTATCTCTTTATCGCTAACACATTAATTACACGCTCACGAAGCCCGTCACCTGACACTGTCAAGTGCGGTCCCTGCGTCGAAGGAGACAGGGCGCACAGAGGACAAGCAATTCTACCACTGCGACAAGGACTCCGCCCAGGTGACAACAAATTTTCTGTCTCTAGGTTTGGGCCCTTTTCACAGTAGCGGAGTCCTTTAATCTCGCGTTACTCGGAGATCATCGACTACTAGCTCGACATCCCGACCATCGACCCAAATCCAGTCAAGTCAAGCCAAGACCCCAATCACGTCATCATCGTCGAACATTATGTCTCGCGGCAACCAAGATATGCGACGGGATATCGATCAGCTGATGGATCGCACCCGAGATTTCGATCAACTGAAGCAAGATCACACCCGAGATCTCGATCAACTGAAGCACGATCGCGCCCGGGATATCGCTCACCTGCAGCAACAGATCGCCGCTCTTACCAGCGGAACCCCTTCTGCACCTGCCCCTGCGAGTACACTTTCACCCACCACCCCGGACCCCACACCCAGCACGTTCCCAATCGATGCTATGGGTTTGGGTCTCAATTACCCTTCAGACGATCAGATGGATGCCGCCTCCGATTCCGTGTGCACCGAGGACAACTCCGACCGCGCGTCCTCCGACGAGTCTAGCGCATCCTCTGAGTCGTTTATCGCGTTCTACGTCACCCCAGATGGTCGTTTGTTGCCAGACTTGACGTCGGAGACGACGCCTTCTTCTTCTGCAGGCCTCCCCGAACCGGTTTTGCTTGCTCCGATTTCGAGCACGAGCGCCAACGAATTGGAGGTCGACTCGCAAGAAGTGCCGGTCGAGATGATGATGGATCCGTTCACGGAAACGCCAGAAAAATCTCGCGTCTCATCGACAGAGGATTGCCAGGATTCGCCACTCTCGCTTGATGACAGCCGCGTGACTACGGGAAAACCCGAGTGGGCTATGGCCGATGAGAGAAGCTGCCGACGGTGGACGGAAGATAGCTGTGACAACGTCGACCACGAGACGAAATGGAGTTTGCAGGAGCTATGGACCAGAGCACAAGAGTTCGTGCTGAAGAAACCACCCAAGCGGATCCGAAGTCAAGGCCAAGAGCTCTATGCCGATGATGAGATGATCGGAGTTTGGTTTCACCCTCGGCGAGATGAAGACGAGCGATCGGACGATTCGTTGGATGAGACGACGGAAGCAGCTTGGGGGAGTTCCGAAGTAGCAGGTGTCTTTGATGAAGAAAGCGAAGCGCATCTGCCGAGCCCCGCCGAGATGACGCCGGAGCGAGATAAGGAACCTCCAGATAAGACTAATGCAGCCGAGTCAGATTTGTGGACGATGGCAAAATCATTCGAGTGGAATATCGCATCCGTAACGATGCCAGAGCCCGGCAACGCGAAGCCTACGTCCCGATGTTATCATACCGCGCTCGCGCCGAAGGATGGAAGGACGATCGTGCAGGATCTGGTGACCATCAGCGGTTTAGACCCTGGCACGTTAACGTTCATGGGATGTCCGATCTACAAGGAAAGAGGCGGACCAGCGCACGCTACGACTCGTGGTGAGGATGGAATGGCCGATGTCCACTACATTTGTCGCCGTCTCGCCGCAAGACTTGCGGAGGATGATATGATTATGGACCAAGGGGAGCTCCCTGTGAAGCGCACAGTATACGGTTCAGGGTTGAATACGACGACCATCCACGAGTGGATCGCGCTACGTGCTGCGTTGGCGGACAAGGTCACACCCCCTGTGGTGGCCATTGTCGCGGACACCAACCGATTGTTCCTGGTCGGAGCTCGCGACATTCGCATAATGGGCGCTGTAGTGGATTACCCGCATAATCGGATTTCCTTTCATCGAACTCAAATCGCGCATGGTCGGAAATATATCAAGTTCTTGGAGAAACGCGTCGACTCTCCTATTTTTACGTTTCGGCCGACTTTTGAGCGCCATCCTGTGCATGCTGCCATATACGGAGATCAGCACGCCGCGATGAAACAAAGCCTCATCCATGTGGAGACCATAAAGTTCGCTCGTCATTATATTCCTGACGATCTTCGTCGTCCGCCACCCGAACGTCAGTCGGTGTCGACGACCATTGGAGTTCCACCGACCTTACCTCCTCGGATTGCAAAAGAGACCGAAGGAGACCGCATATGCCGCGCGCACCTTGATGGTCGGACCTGGGCGATCCTACAATATTCCGGTCACCCTGTCGCAGCCCTCGCAATCGGGCCAAGTCTTCGTCGCGACGTCCCCGGGCTACGAACAGCTGGGTTTGGTCAGCGGCATGTGTTCTTCCTGCGATGAACGGGACAAACTATCCGCTCGCTTGGCCGTGTCTTCTCTGCGAGAAGTGCCGACCACCGTGATGCGAGGTGAGGTCCTAGCACTTGGCGATATCGTGCGGTACCAAGATGAGTTAGACGTCGAAGCCATTGAAGAAGTAACGAAAGAATTGGCGACCAGCTACGATAAAGGGAGTCTATCCTTTACCGCCTCTGTCGCGAGTCATTCGACTCATTGCGATGAGTCCCCTCCGCCGATGCTGTTAGGCGCCGCCGCCAGTGTTATTCGTTCACCCGAGGCCGCTACCACTGCTCGTAAGAAGAAGATCGAGGATTACGATTTCGCTCATCGATCTGACGAGGAGGAGCGCAAATGTCGGTATGCCACCGAAGGTGAGATCCGCAAGCGGCACGAAAAGGCCTAATGGTTACCGATCACTTACCGCAAGGTGGTGATGCTGTTCGGCGGACCTGGAGGATGCACACTAGGCTTGCAACGAGCCAACGAGATGTGCGGGACTTCCTTCCGGGTTGTCTTAGCCCTGGACTCATCCTACGTAGCCAACCAAGTCCACCACGCGAATTTCCGAATGTTCCGGTGGTTCAGCATACTCTCTGCGGGCGTTACGATACAACCTTGCGTTTGATCCGGAACTACCTGCCAGAGGAGGAGTGGTCATCGTCGATGTGCGTTGCCTCGCCGCCATGCGTGCATTCTGCATTGTGCAATCTGACCTCGAGAGACGTCGGCAAGGGCGTCACTGACATGCACTGGACCATGAAGCTGTGCAAGAAAGCTGGGTTTCTCATCTGGTTAATTGAGCAAGAGGCGTCGATTATCTCCTACGTGGCTCGTCTGCACCCGTACGTGTATGTCGTCAATTTTCAAGACATTACACCCAACTTGATGAGCTGCCGTGTGCAGTTGCTCATTTCTAGCCACTCGCTGCACCTGCGCGAGGCTCAGAAACCCGCTTGAATATGCGCGAAAGTTTCGCACCACCGCTTGGTTACGAAAAGGGACGGTACTTGCTGCAAATGAATAAGTTGGGTTCATCCGGAGACGCTGCGGATACTGCTTACAGGGTGACGCGTGTCCCTCTTCGATTGGAACCCATCGGACCGACACCAAACCGCTGACTCAGAAGATGACCGCAGAATTGCTCACTATGCCCACGGATTGTGACTGGGCAGGCCTATCCAAAACAGCTTTGTTCAAACATTTGGCGTCGGTTGCTCCTCCTGACACAATCGCCATTTTGGCTGTAGATCTGCACAACTCGGTAACCGAAGGGTTCCAGCAAATTGGTGAAGTATTGCCAGCCGCTTTCAGCCCCGCCGACCGACCCTTCGAGCATTACTTGCATATTACAGACACTACTCTCTGTCACGTGCAGGTTCCGCTGCTCAACACGCGCACCCATGTGTGTCAAATGGGTATCCCCTACCGATCACCAGGATCGCACCAAGTGGAAACCTCCTGAGGTTTCTTTACTTCCGCCTACTCCAGATGCGACGGGGACGTCTCATGCTCCTTCTGCTGCACCCCCCGACAACCGCAATTGGACGTTCCACCTGACTCGGAACAAAATCGGGAACCTAAGGTTAAGAGCGAGCCAAGCGTGCGAGTCAAGGCGAGAAGATCAACAAGAGTCACCCAAAAGCGAGATTCAAATAGGAGAAAAAGCTCGATGTGTCGTGGAAGAATGCACCGCGCGACGCAGATGGTGCACCTTTGCCGCAAACTCCCGAGGACGTCAAGGATAACGAGGCGATGAAGGTCAAGCTGCAAACGAAAGAAGAAGTCGAGAAAGTCGTCAAAGAGCTTGGAATACCGGACAAACCGCACTTGGATGAGGATGCAAAGCTGATGCTCAGTCACTGCGTTCAATGCCCTTGGGCATTCTTCGATCCGATCATGAGACCAGTGGACTCTCCGCCGGTATCTCTGCGGTCTAGGGAGGCGAATCCACGGCCGATCAAGATGACGCCCCACCGTTTGACGCCAGCTAAGCTCGAGTGCCTTCGCAAGCAGATCACCGAATGATGCCGCGATGGAGTCATCCGCCCTGCGAATTCTCCTTGGGGATTTCCTGTATTGATGTTGCCCAAGAAAGGAGCCGAAAGTGGAACGTCCAACGCGTTTCGGGCTGCAGTTGATTTACGACAGCTCAATGATCAGCTAGTCAATGACAGTTTGCCGAACATTCGACAGGATGATGCTTTGGCTTTCCTCGCGATGCGCCGTTGGATAACATGCATTGATATTAGATGGGGATACCACAATCATCGTCTGGACTCTGCAGCCCAGGACGCTGTCGCGATGGTCAGCCCACTCGGAGCTCATAGCTTCCTGCGCTTACCTAGGAGTAAAAACCGCGGGAGCCCTTTTCTGCAAGCAGATGGCAAGCGATCTGTCGAAATGGATGTACAAGGATTTAGTCGCCTTCGTTGACGATATCATGATGGGATCCGACGATCTCCACAGTCACCTGCAAGTTTTGATCGAAGTTCGGTGTCATCTGGCACAACGAGGATATAGCGGTCGAACCGCGAAGTTTTACCTTCTCCAGGATGACATTGAGTTTTTGGGCCATATTTCTACCCCTGACGGTTTGAAGCCGAATCCTAAGACGTTGGAAGCGCTGCAGAACAAGCCGATTCCCGGGACCTTGCCCAACACTTCGCCGAAAACTCAGATTAGGTCCTTTATCGGCATGAGCAACTACTGCCGCCGTTATGTGAAGGACTACTCCAAAATTGTGGAACCGTCGAGACGTCTGTGTCTTCAAGGTGTACCGTTCAAATGGACGCCCGAGTGTCAGAAGCCCTGGGACACGATCATCTCCGGTTTGGTCGATTCCAGAGGTGTATATCACCCTATTACGATTTGCCGTTTCAGATTCGATCTGATGCGTCTAAGGATGGGCTCGGCGCCTGAGTCGAGCCTCGAGTCCTTTGTCACCAATATTATGCTCAAGGGGTATCTGCCTCAGATGATTCGCACTGATAACGGGAAGGAGTTTGCAAACAAGTTGATGCAAGAGTTTTGTCACCTTTTTGACATTCGCTATTAGACCACCATCCCCTACCATGCCCGGTCGAACCCTGCTGAGCGCGTGAACAGCTTTGTCAAGGCGTTCCTTCGTGCTTGTCTTCTGTGTCACCGCATTGCGGATTGGCCCGCCTTTGGGCACTATATCGCGCTTTGTTACAATTGCAAGTTTATTCCGGGCACGCAGATCTCTCCGTTCATGCTTCGACTCAATCGCCAGCCCTTACTGCCGACCGATTACTCGCTTATGGATATGGACATTCGGCGGTTGCCTAAGACCCGTGCAGGTGCGTTGACTGAGACTCGTGAAACTTCGAAGTTTTACACGAGAGTTGTGGGAGGTGCTCACGATAAGGCTCGACGTAAGCAGAATTGGCCTATGATGCAGTCCACGTGGATGTCGAGTATCAGGAAGGGACCCATGTCTTGCAGTACATTCCTTTCCTGCAGAACAAGTTGCGTCCTGAGTGGCGAGGCCGTTTGTGATCACCGAGCGACTTTCGCCTGTTACTTATAAGATTGAATCCCTTGATTCGCCGCCGGAGCGCCGCAATGTTCATGTCAGCCAAATCACGCCTGTTATGGTCCCCCGATAGTTGATCGGGCGATTTCCCAGCCGAAAGACCCTCTTCGTGATGACTACAAACATGGCAAATTCGTCGTTTTCCGGATTCCCGATCACAAGAAATCCAATTGGCGCAAAGAAAATATATGTCGCTGAAGTTCATGAGCCCTATGATTGCGAGAATCATCCGGTCGCTTTGCACTTCTGCTCGGACCTTAGGCCGCAAGATGAGGTTTCGTATTTTAAGCCTACTTCTCTTCTTTCTACCCGCAAGCTTAAGCCCGAATACAATGATGTCGACGGTCGAAGTTCCACCGATCGGTATAAGTTGACCAAACATACCACTCCTTGTGTCACTGACTTTTCTCCACACGAAATCGATGTGTTGATTCCCAAGTTCACCCTTCGCAGCGGTCGGGTTCCTGACCCTGTTGTTAAGCGAGCGTACAAGCTCGTCCGTCTTCGAGATGCTCAAGACGCGAAGGCTCGCGCTACGCGCTAAGAGCCCCTCGCTGTGGGCAGCTCGTAATCTCACTGGGGGAGTCCTGAGTCCTGTGGCGGGAACTACCGCTACTCGGGGCTTGCCCTACTTCTCCGGGCTTAACCTGCCTCCTAGGGCTTGCCCTACTTCCTTCAACCTGACATCTGCCTTGGCGACCTCAGGCCCTTTTCCCTAACATATGTCACTTTTCCTGTTGTATCTAGAGCACCTTGATCAAAAATAATCCCCCAGTCTCAAGTCTGTGAGGCTTGGCGAGCGAGTTGTGTGTGGAGCAGAACGTCCGACCCCTTGCCCGGTGCCGGACTCGAGTTCGAGGACTCCGGCGTGTTGGTAAAACCCCCTGAGCATGGTCAGGTGCCGTCCCTGCTGCCACAGTGACGTCCTGCTGGGATTCTTGTTTCTATATCCGTTGGAACAGGTCTACTGATAAATGGACCCTCCTCTCTGTATCAGTCGATGATCCCCTGATCACTGGTACCAATACCACCAAAATATCTTCTCTTCGCACTCACCTTGAGCAGGAATATGGAAAGGCCACTTGGCAGAACAATATCCGATCTTTTCTTGGCATCGATGTTCACTACAGCTTACCCGCTGGACATCTTACCATGAACGTCGCAGCTATCATCAACAAGATGCTCTCCGAGCATAAGCTCAATATTCGAGGCTCCGACGTACCTCAGCTCCAACATACCTCACTTAGAGATGCTTCTTACTAAGCCTTCGGCGAAGTTAATCACGGACATTGCTCTTACCTTGGAAGTTCTTCGTAAACACTTTCCGCATTACTGTGGCACTAGCATCTACATTTCTGTCACATGTCGTCCTGACATCACCACACTCTGTAACATATGTTGCAAAGGCGTGCATAAACCTAAGCAGACTCATCTGTTGCATCTATATGTTTTACTCCGCTATTTGAAAGGTAGAGATAGAAAATCTGAACTAGGGTTAGTACCCCCTATTATAGGGTTAGTTCACTTAACTTTGCCACCTTTTGATTTAAGAAAACGCTGTGTTGTTCACACCGGCTGTCCTCGATCAAGAGACAGATTCGAGGACAGACTACCACTGTTCTCACGCTCTGCTGAAGGGTAACACAGTTGTGATTACTGTTCTCTAGGTATTGGGTACCAGTCCCGGTATCAGCAGAGCCTCAGGATTCCCAGACAAGCCCCGCTCACTGACGTTCTTGAACCCAAGCAAAATGCCAACCACTCAGGAACTCCAAACGGAGATGCGAGAACAAGAAGCTCGCTTAGAAGCCAAGTACCAAAGAGACATGCAACACCAAGCTCGAGCGTACTAAGCTCGGCATAAACAAGAGATGCAAGACCAAGAAACTCGCTCGATGGCACAATTCACTGCTCAATTAAGCGCGCTGGCCACCCAAGTGCAAGCAACACAAGCACCACCGCCTGCCGTCGCTGCTGCGGCTCCGCCTCCCACTCCAGCTCAACAAGATCCCAAGTCTAAGGTTAACACCTTTAGTGACCCACCTAGCGCCGTCCTCAAGTCGATGGACAACGCTCAAGTCACACCCCAGATGCTTCCATTTCGCGTCATGCAATTGTTCGTCGAACATCTGATGCCGGAAACCGGCATAACTCAGTACTTCCTACATGGCTTCTACACGTGGGAATCCGTCCTGCGCGGATCTGACGATCTCGCTGACGCTCTCCTAAGCCAATGTATCGACGAATACGACAAGGACCCCGACAACCACTCTACCGCCGGGAACACGCCAGATTTCCAAGGCCGTTACGTCTACTACAAGGGGGTCTACCGCAAGTTCGGCAAGCACTTCCAGGACAACGTATACGAGCCAAAACCCCAAGAACTCAAAGACCAAGACAAGGACCCAACCGATATGACAAAAGGCAAGTTATATCCAATTACTCAACCCCATCTCCAAGGAAAAGAAGCCGACTTCATCGTATATCTCCGTGAGACTGTACACCCCCTATTTCGCCGTTTCCTACATGCCGGTAGCGACTCCGTCAAGCACCCAGCATACGACGAAATCGATGCACTCGGATCCTCCTACCCGATATGACTCGAATTTGTGCTTCAAGTTCGCCTCGCACTCGACAAGCACACGGGCCAGAACCACATCCACCATGCGCATTACGTCTACAATGCCTTTCTGGACACGCCGTTCAACCCTGAAATCCATGAGCCAGCTCACTACATCGACTACATGCGTCATGTCCAGCAACAACTGCGCCAGATCACCACGGATGCTTCTCTCCAACTTCCCGACGACAAGATCCTCGAAGAAATTCACCAAATTCTCCGCTTCAAGTACCCCCCAAGCTTGCTTGACTCCCGCGCCCCAACACACATCAAGGGCTTTGCACGTCTTGCTAACTGTCTGCGCAATCCCAACGACTCGCTGTTACTCGACGAAGACAAGGAAGCCATCCACCACCATCCTAAGCTCATCGCTCGCATCACCGTCATTTCGTCGTTTGAGCGCAACTTTCGGGCTCACCACAAGCCTCACCCAACTCTCAACTTCAAGCCTTTGCGCTTCGTTACGGACGTTGGTCGTCTGCCAACAAAGGACAAAGACAACCCCCGCTTTCGCTCCCGCCGTCATGGTCTCCACCTCACCGAAGACGATGATGACACCTCTTCCTCAGCGACACCCCACCGGACCCCATTGAAGACACCGACCCCGTCGCTGCTTTTCTCACGGAGGCCAATCTTGATCAAGAGGAAGACAATGACCTTATTCACCAACTACACGCCTACCGCAAGAAGCAAATTTCGCGGCACGTCAAAAAGCCCCCTCCAAACAAAAAGCCTCCAAATCCTCGCTCCCGTCTTACTACGACATCAACGACAGTCCGAAGCCCAAGGCCACCCCTGTCACCCCACCGAAGAACAAGCAACGTCCCCGCGCTCCTCCTGTCACCCCGGACGAACGCGAGCACCCACATCTTCGCAAGGTCACCTTCCCCACACAACCTCATCAACCCAAACCATACACGCCCGACCAACGCTTCAAGGTCCCCCTTCGTGACGTCCGTCGCAAGCTCCAAACCATGCGGAATCTTAGCCAAGCCGGTCGCCAACATACGTCCAGCTCCGAGCGTATGACCAAGCTCATCAACCTCATCACCACCATTTCCGATGAGATACTTCTTTCCGAAGCCGAAAACGACGCCGCCGAATTCCTCCAGATGTTAACGTCCGATCCCCAAGACCCTGCGATCGCTAGCCGTTGGTTGCGATGGAGGACGGCGCCTAACACGCTTGCTCCCTGCGGCGGCCCCGGCCGTCCCGGAGTGAGACGGCGCCTGCTCGCCTCCCGGGCTGGCCGGTTAGCACCCGGAAAGTCCGCGCTGGGATGGGGTTCGCTCGGTTAGACAGCACGCGACGGACAGGTCGATTGTTCGTGGACCAACACGTTTGCGGCCTGCGACGCTTTTGCACGACTTCGCACAAGACCGCGCGCAGTGGCGGTCCGTCATCAACGAGTCCTCGTCCCTGTCCTCTGCCCCAACTGCGCGATTTTCCTCGGTGATTCCGGATCGGCTCCTGCCTGTCCGGCCTGGCTCCCATGCTCGGGAGAGGTCTGAAGTTAGTTAGTTAGTTAGTTAGATCCCCAAGACGATCAACCTGATGAGGGCGAAGCCGACACCGATGAATAAGACGACAACGGACATCTCGGTTTCTACGACGACAACGGTCAGATAAACCTATACGACGATACCGTTCCCGAAACCACGGATGAAGATGACTCCGCCGAAGACTACGCCAAACGTCTCAGTGACTACATGCGTGCTCTCCACCAGAGTCGGCTTTTTCGCTGATGGTTGCCGACGACGCCTTTGCCGCCAACCACACATTACTTCATCAGGCACCAAACCTCCAGATGACGAATCTCCCGACCTCATCAACTATTTCCACAAGAGTCGCAGATTTTCTTTGTGAAGCTTACACCCCAGAAAAGACCTCAAAGAAGACTAGCCCACTGCACGGATGCAATGGCCCCGGCACTGAAACCTCATTGATTGACGGTGGCGCATCTTTTTGCTTTACGCGCACAATTGAAAATTTTGTTCCCGATACCATACGCCGAATTCCCGAACACACCATTCATATGGGACGAGGCACCCTCGCCAGCCACTTCATCGGTGTTAAACCGTTGTATCTGCAGGCTGCAGGTCTCTCTTCAAATGATACAAAAAGACAAAACCGGTTACGCTTTATATCTCGCATTTATGGTCGTCCCGCAATTCAGGCAAGGTCTTCGAGTTATCGCAACATCTCAGCTCAAAGCTCTGCATGTACAAGCAACAGACCCGCCACTTCCCCACGAGCCCTACCTTTATGACCTTCTAAAGTCCTCAACCTCCGACCCCCACGATTATGCAACACTTCTACGAAAGACCGCCGTCGTACTCGCCGCTCGCAAACCAAACGGCCTGTTGTCCCTGCCATCCCATCCAAAGCAAATATTCGCCACTGTGGTCAGCTTTCACACAAGAAAGCGAATGTCACTCAAGGATGAGATTGCACACATCACACAGCATGTCGCAAAGACACGCTCACAATCGCACACGCTTGACTTCGCGAAGTTACAAAATCATTCACGGTATCTCAACGAACTGCTCAACCTCCAACATACTGTCGTCCAATACGCCTTCAATGGCACCGCAGACCTCTCTGTGCAAACACAACCCCCTCTGCTCAAAACAGCCATTATTGCAGGTGGACTTCACCAGGAAGGTTTCGACACTTTTCGCAAACGATTCGACAAACGCCTTACTGTCGTGGTCACCTGCGAAATTAACGATATCCTGCGCACCCGTGTGCAACAACTCTTCCCGCACGCCCAGCACTATGCGGACCTAAGGAAACTCAATGCCGCACTCCAGACCGGCAAAATGCGACTACCTACATTGGACCTGGCAGTTTTTACATTGCCCTGTCAACATCTGAGTGTAATGAAAGAATACGACGGCCATGCCACTCCGGTCACCGCCGACCTTTTCGTCAAAGCACAAATCCGCTTCGTTCGTTGCACGCTCCCGACCTATGCCATTATCGAGAACGTACCTCCCAACCCCCGAACTCACCACGAGTATGCTCAACTCGCCAAAGGTCATCAGCGCTTAGGCTACTTCCGCCACTCCGGCGTCTACAATGCCTCTGCCTTTGGTGACGTCATCAGCAAGACACGCTATCTCGCTGTGTATGCCCGGCACCCGCTCACAGGCTACAACCTCGAGAAAACCGCCTCTCCTTGGTTAACCTCGCCTCCGAGCATGGGTTCCTCTTCTGGACCCCAGTCACACCATCCCTGACGATCTATGGATCGCCAAACCCGCCCTTCGTGGTACCGTGCCCCGCTCCACATTGGACTACTACCAGCACAAGGCTACCTACTGCGACTAGCCCGCCAACGCCTCGAAACTCTCGATTTCCGAGAATGCCCGCATCTGCCAAATGCTCGCACGTCCCACCAAGCCCTTCACGGATCTCGGTCTAGATGCCGACGGCACCCCCTACGCCACAATGGCGTCCTTTTCCCACCTCCTGGTCTTCACGCTCCTGCACAACCATTTGTCGCAACACCCCACTCTCGCCGCTTGGAACACCATCCGCTGTTTTCATGCCCCAGAGTCTCAATGTGCTTACCATTTGATGGATGGAGCCATCACCGGCACCGCCGCTACTGCCGTCGCATGTGGATACTTCTCGCGCGCCTCCCTCACACAACATTCCAGGCCCCCTCAGATTTTGGACTGTTCCCATCAACCCGCAGTCTTCTCCCCAACGCACTCCTTTTCCCTGGATGTTCCCAAGGGCACCGCCTTTCTGGTCGTCGCTTACACCACCCCCTTGGCCGCCGCTCACAGCTCTTCGCGCCCGTCCACTTGGGTCCACTATATGAATCGTTCGCATCCTGGCTTTGCCGCGATCGACTCACAAGGGCGAATTGCTCTCGATGACCCCAAGGGACTCCTAATGTCCAAAGCACGTCCCACTTACGCGGACTATGTCGGCCACATCGGAGACACGCTTCAGAAGAGCACCAAATGCTACTCGGTCACTGGCTCATACCCCACCAACACGAGCTACTCCAATGCCTTGCTGCTGATCTCTCCAGACCACATTCGCTACGCGACCCTCAACGAAATCGCAAAATTTGGACACCACTCGGACCCGGAACTGCTCCGCCTATTCAAATAGCACCCGCCGTACTTCGCGTTCAAGGCACTGGCCAACGCCGTCCCGCACCACATGTTGCAGGCAAAGTACAGCGCTGTCCTCGCATTCCACGAATCGCACCACCACGTGAACCTTCACGTCGAATGGGCCACGATACGCCATGGCATCCTCAGCCCCGGAGACATCAACCAGGTTGCAGAATTCTTCTCGGCCATCTCCAGCCGTCTCTTAGCAGAGGAAGACCTGAACCTCACCTCCCTCTTCAATGCCGTTGCAGATGCTCACCATGATGCGATCCGCAAACCAAGCAAATCGACAAGCCTCGAGACGCTTCTTGCCGAGGCAGCCGTTGCTAAAATCCAAGTCGACAAGCGACCCAGCCCCCCCCAGCGCTTCGACTGCCGCTCTGCCTCCCTTGAACCAGCCCGGCACCACTCAGCACGCCAAGAGAGTGCTGTTGGTCACTCGCTGGCACCGCATACACCACCAGCAACCAGAGATTCTTCGCCGCACGATTGCCGCTAATGTAACGAATCTCCGCCCAGGTGATGATCGGTATCTGCAAGACTGCAGTGAACGCAAGCGCTGCCAATCGCATATAAGCTTCAGTCACAAAATCAATTCCTGGTCACAGGATGAACTGGCCTATGCTCCAGGCCAACACCTCCACATGGATGTGTCATACCCGAGCATCCGCAAGTGCTACGGCGGATCTCGCTCTGTCACGCACTTCGTGTGTATTATCTCAGCACACAAATGGGTCTATTTCCTGCGGAAATTAGACGCAGAGGATGTTCTGGCCGGCATCCTCAATGTGGTCAATGTGATTAAAGTCGAATTCGATGTCCATGTGAAGATCATATCCTCTGACGCATTCTCAACTTTTCGCTCGGAAGCCTTCCACCCTCTCAAGCTGCAGCTTGGTCTCCAATTCAAAATCCTTGGTCGCCACCTCCATCAGCGGAACTTTGCTGAAAACATTATCAAGGAAAACACCCGAGGCACCGTAGTTCGTCTCCTCAACCTTCGCAGTGTACGCATCGAAGGAAAGTCTATTGCCGCTGAGTATTATCACTCACTCTTGTGCTCTCCTGCATAAGATCCAAGCCGACAACCAGAGCTCTCATGGACTGCCCTCGCGCACAAACATGACATGCACCGTTCCCCTGCGTATCATGTCACCCATGGCACCGCTCTTGAAGCTTCTCCCCTTCGGCAAGCCTGTCACTTTTGTCTACCCTCAAAGTCGCAAACTGGAACCCTCCAGCGTCTCCGCCTCTTACTTTCATAGTAACAACTATCTCCCGAACCTCCCCGGAACGGACCGATTTATCCGAGATGTTCACAGCTCTATCTTGCTTGTACATCAAGGGCGATATGGAAAAATCGTCACCTCTAACGACTTTCATGTTGACGCAGACATGCCAGTCAACCGTAACAAGGAGATCGAACGGATCAAAGCACTCGCACAGATCCCAACAGAGGCACGACAAGAGGACCCGCTACCAGCTATAAGCGAACAGCAAATGCCGGAAGTTAGACAGGAATCGCAAAATGAGGGCGAGACTCACGAAGACGAGCACGATGATAAACCTAGCGATGACGACGAACACAAAGAACTGGATCCAACTCCCGCTGCGGATTCAAGTCCCGTCAGCGACGCGACACATGAACAGGATTTTTTGTTCCTCAACCGGCCACCTCCGCCGGATGGTAGCATTCCGATGCCCAAACGAAAAGACCGCCTAGAGGTTGTTCTCGATGATTCAGGTTTTACCCCAGTTCTCGTGCATCGCAACCAGAGCGATAAGCTCAAAGCAGATCTCAATGACGAACGTGGATTTCGCATCCCTGAGGATCAACTCTATATCGTGAGACGTGTTGATGATGAAAAACTCTCCACCAGACGCATTATCGCCTCAGAGTATGGTCGCAACTGGAAATACCAGCAGGAGCAATCCACGGCTCACGCCACAGCCAACATGTCCAGCACATTGATGTTCCTCATCAGTGTCAGCGCTCTGCACCAGGGCCACGCCGCCAGCATCGCCTCTGCTCTCAATATTCGAAGAGATGCTAAGCCGCCTAATGATGTCCCGAAAGGATGTCTCCTAGCAAGTACCACACAAGACTATGGTATCATGGGCGGCACCGCACTGGATTTGCAGAGAGAAACCGACGCGGAACTCTTGTATGTTGACTTCCCAAGGAAGTCATTCCACTCGTCTGTGTTGGTTGACCACCTTGATAACGACAATTCTGTTCTCGAGAACTACGTGTGCCATGGCGAAATGTTACCGGCAGAGTACTATGCGCGTCAATGGAATCAAGAATTCTGTTGTATGGGTTCCTCTCTTTTGTGGGACATCTCCACGCATCAAGACTACCATCTAGCTTCTCGTCACAGGCATGCCTTCATGCATGATTCTGGCGAACTCGGACACCTCTTCCTAAGTCAAAGTGATCCGAATCAAGATATTCTACAAGAAGTCATGGACTATGATTTGCAACACATCGATCACGTCGTGTTACAGCTTGTGACCGCTGAAGATGTTGTCTATGAGCCTGAAAAGATTGTCGAACTCAAAGGACTCAGCGAAGAAGACAAGTTAAGGCATATAGCTTCGATTCGCAAGGAAATTGAGGGATTGTGCTCCAATGGTGTCTTCAAGCTTGAGCCTTTACCGCCAGACCGTTCGTCTATCTCGACGAAGCTCGTGCTGAAGATCAAGTATTTTGCTGACGGCACTCCAGACCGCTATAAAGCTCGTCTAGTCGCCTGAGGTTTCTTGGCACGTGTAGGCATTGACTTTTATGCCACATCCTCCCCAACCGCAATGCTCGCTACCAACCGGCTACTGCTCGCCATCGCTGTGAAGCACAAGCTCCCCGTCGCGCACGCGGACATTCCTCAGGCTTTCATCCAATCGGCACTCGATCGCCCAGTAACTAACTAACTAACTTCAGACCTCTCCCGAGCATGGGAGCCAGGCCGGACCGACAGGAGCCAGTCCGGAATCACGGGCCTGTAGACGAGGAGCGCCGAAAGGTCGGTCGGTGGAGAGTGACCATCAAGCTTGTCGCCATGCGACGAGGAGACCGCGATGTGACTGACAACCAACTCGTCGATAACCTTCCGTCTTCGCCCCCGGCCATACCCCGTCCCACTGCGAACGTTCCGGCTGCCAACCGGCCCGCCCGGGAGGCGAATAGGTGCCAACCTACGCCGGGAGGGCGGATGCCCTCGCAAGGCTCAGGATTCATGAGGCACCGTCCTCCATCGCAACCGCAGTCGGCGATCAGGGTAAGGGATCGCCCAGTATGGATCGACTTTCCTTGAGGAATACGTGTCTCGCCAAATCTTATCCAGCAGATGCAGAAGAACCATCCAGAGTCGAAGCTCGCTCTCCGACTCGTCAAGGCTCTCTACGGCCTCAAACAGTCAGCTTTGTTGTGGAACATTAAGCTCGACTCATTTCTTCGACAACATGAGTTCGAACGCTCACAAGTCGTTACTTGCCTCTATATCAATCGGGATCGACCTATCAACAAATGGGTATTACTATCCGTTTCAGTCGATGACCTATTGATCACTGGTACCAACACCGCCAAAATTGCGTCTCTTCGCACCGCTCTGGAGACCGAATGTGGCAAGGGTACATGGCGTGACAACATCAGATCCTTTCTTGGCATCGATGTCCACTACAATGTCTCCGCTGGTCATCTCACTATGAATGTAGCAGCGAAGATCAATAAAATGCATGCTGATAATAAGCTCAACCTACATAGCCTAGACGTCCCCTATTCGGACATCCTCACCCACAAACCTTATACTAAACTTCGCTCAGACTTGGCTACTACCTTAGACGTATTACGCCAAAACTTCCCTTTCTATTGTGGCACCAGCATTTATTTGTCTGTCACATGTCGGCCGGACATCACCACCTTGTGCAACAAATGCTGCAAAGGGATGCACAACCCCGACCAAACACACCTTCTGCACTTATATGTTTTACTTCGCTACTCCAGAGAGCTACACTATTATGTGTGCGACACCGGAACATTTCACACCTATCTCTACACGAGGGTTTTCTCTCCGTAATACGGCTTTTTTCCCTCGTTCCTCCTGTCCTTCCTTACCCTTCCGCGATTACTTATTCATGACTATGAAGAACCCAGTCTGAAGCTCTTTTCCAACATGGAGTAGGCCTCCAGGTGCGTACCGTCAGGTACGGGGTTTTCTGTTTAATTAACAGAGGCTTCGTCCCTCTTTGTCAGTGTAAACGCTTCTATGGGGCCTAATGTCCTTAAGGAGTTAGGGCTTAAATCCGCACCTTGTGTAGTAGCATGTGACAAGCGGAATGGTCTGTACACGTATAAGACTGCACGCAGTCTCTACCATGTACCCGGAGAGGGTCAAATCTCTCCAGGTTATGGGCCCAGATGCGTAGGTGTGTCAGCCCAACTGTGTTGTACGTATAAATGGAGTGATCAATTTACGCCTGATCACGAGTACAATGCGACAGTGTGTTTGGCGGTAGTTTACTGTACATATTTGTGATGTGACGGTATGTGCCCACCAGTTAATTTGGTTTGTGACCGAGTTGGGTCGGTCACTGGTCATATGCACTCGCATAGCTAATAAAATTAAAAATTTTTCCTATATAAGCCGCGGAAACTTGTACGGGTTTTTCCTTCCATTCCCCAACAAAAGACTGACTGCTCGAGAATTAATCCATCCTTCAGTCTCAAGTCATCCTGTTTTTAAAATAGCATGTTGATTTGTTTGGTCTTGTCAATAAGCCCACGTTTAAAACAGCGTACTGTACATAGAACCCACACTCGAGAAACCCTTCATTCTTACGTGTCGAATATGTCTATCAATCCTATAACATATTCCTTAATAGGCCACAATCATGTCAAAACAAAAACCAATATCCACCACGGATATCGACAAACAAGAACAAATCCTCGTTGATAAATTAACGCAGGATTGCGTTTCCAAGACAACTCAACCAAGGTGAGCTTGCAAATTGAGGTGCTTCGCAGGTATATGACAAGTCCATATGTGGACGCGTTATTCTGCTTCGATTCATATGAAGCTTACACCCGGAATGCTCCGGAGTATAATCAACTTCTTGAACAAGAGGTTGATATCATCTTCGCTCAATGGAAAGCTGAACAAGTAAGCGATTTAAACTTACCTGATGAAGATGCCCTGCCTGATCATTTTAAAACTTGGCATGTCAATTCATCACATCAACTAACAGTTGATGTCCGTAACAGTCTCGAACGACTTTATTACAAAGAGTCCTATAATCTCGTTCGTCCCGAATTAAATGAGGATGTTAAACGTGTCCTCAATCTATTAGATACCCGATTCCCTAAATCAATTGTGTATGATTCTTCTCTAACTAACATATCCTTTACAGGTCTCTCTAATACCGACTGGATCAAACACTGCGAAACTTATGCTGGTTTCTTGTACACATTTTTAAATCTGGAATCACAAGACAAACCAGCACTCGCTATGTGGCCTCAATTAAAGTAGATGTATGCACTTACTGCACATCCTAATAAACTACGTGCAGTAATGCTTTTAGCTTACCACTACTATGAGACAGTGTCTTGTACAGATGTTACTGAGCTTAAATCTCAGTTTAATCGAATGTCTTTAAATGTTAATTGGTATGCCCATGTATTTGTCGAACAACTCCTTGCTTTCCAATCTCAGGCAATGCAATTAAATAATGATGAAGCATCAATCCAATTTAATAACTCCATAATCACTCTTAAAGCTCACGAGGAGATCTACCGTCTATATGCTAATCCCTCGGATCACGAGCGCTATTCTCAATCTTTATTGGAATGGTGTAAACTCTACGAGACACGTTCTGGGAGCAACTCGATTCACGATCCTGAATTGTTAAAGCTAGTTGATCCTAACGACGTTCGTCCGTTATTGGCGTTCTTGTTACAAATATACAATGAAACAAAGTTTCCCTCTAACCGACGCTTGGATAAACCCGCTTCCTGGATCCCTTACATCCCTGGTACTACCGCTACCAAGCCACCTAAGGTATTATTGATGGATACTATTCATCAATCCCACGACTCTTTTAACAACGCTTACTCGTTGTTAGCCACTGTAGCTGGACAGTCTGGCTTCAACGCTCGTAAGCTTCGTAATGCAAAAGACAAAGCATCGACAATTTCACCCCGTGACGCGTCGTACTATCGTCCACCCTCGAATTATAACGTCAAAGGTACCAGCTTCGATCGTCCTGTCTACTCATCTTCCTCTAACCGCAATGCACGCTCTAATATGTCTCTTATGGACCGGGCTACTTATCAAGTTGATCGTCTTCGCCACCTGTTTGGTAAATTACAGGAAGCGAATCCCAGCCCTTCCACCGACTCTAAAATGGTACAGGAGGAAATGAAAAGCTCATTGAGTACCCTCTGGACAACCGCTTCTCAAGCTTCGACACAGTCCTTAGATCCTGACGAAGCCACCCAAGTTCATCTCTACTTATCTCGAGTTGATACTATGTCCAATACCATATCGAGCCTCTTAGAAGCCGATAAGGAATCTCTTGTTTCAGAAGAAAAGTATCAAACTGAAACATCTGCTCCTGAAGCGTCCCCCAGTGATGCGGAGCAGAGGGGGACTGCTGATACAGAGAAAATGTTCCACACTTTCCTGTCCATTAAAGATGATGAAATCAATAACATCCATCAGCCGCTATTGCAGCACATAAATGCTAAAGCTCAGAATGCTATTGTTCGTCGTCAAGCTCGGGAAACTTCCTCGCACTCTGAGCTCTCCAGTAATTTCACCAATGAAGATAATGAAGATGGCACAGATCCCCCTGTGTTGCTACCAAAATTAAACACTGATTTTACACTCGTCGTTGTGCCTTCCGAAGAAACACAAAGTTTCATGACACAGTGCGTGTTTGGTCAAAGCTCAACACATGCCTGTTATGCAACAATGCTTAAACTGTACAACGAGTACAATTTGCCGCTAATGACTACGCCAGGATATGCTGACACATGTGCTTCTCAACATGTAATCAACTTTAAACGTTATACTGATCCTATTCACATCGTCAAGCTACCCGAGTCCTTATCACCTGCTATCCAGACTGCTACGGATACGCAGAGAATCACACATGCTATGATTATAAGGACCGTCATTCCCGCTCTCCCAAAGCATCCAAATGTGGGATATGTAAAGCTAGACGTTGCGCTTTTTCTACCCAAGCAAAACGACCATAACGATCCCGATCTGCACATCATCAGTATGACTCAATGGGGAGAAGATAAACTTGGTATACATCTTTATGGAGTTGAATTTAAAGGACAATCATCTATCCAGAGTAAAATTGATGATAATGTCAAGATTACTTTGTTTAGACTCAGTAACCTGTTGCCAACTCTACCAATTTATTCGCTACAACAAGCAAAAGCGCGCAAAATGGAACTTCGCTCACTACAGTTCAGACTATGTGCTTTTAATGAACAACGCGAAATGCTTAAACTATATTCCACCCTCATGGAACGCGTAATTTACGTCCCATGGCTTAAAACCATCCTGGAGTCAATGCATTCGCAGCTGCCTTACATACGCAAGCATTTCCCACCTCCCGTATGACGCAAGGTTACCACACGTTTGCTCCATACAGTAACTTCATCTCCTAGCCCACGAAAACCTACAGTAACTCTACTTTGCTCTGGGATGTCCACTCCTGCATTCTTGGCTTGCGCTTCTAATGACTTGCAAATCAACATCAACGTTAAAGTTCTTGTTGAGAGCGACGACAATATCACGCACATGCTACGAAGACGTTTTGGTAATTCCATCGAAGTTTTCCCATCCCTACCTAAGTCCTAAGTTTCTGACATATCTCCATCGAGCATCGGACGTTGAACGTGCACGATATTACACCGATATAGTGGAATTGACATCACCATGCACAAATCGCAACATAATCAATGGGAGATCCATTTCCACCTTCGAGCGTGATATGGATGATTCCTTGTTTCCAAGTGCTCTAAGTGTACTTGAGCTTTTAAAGCCGCTTGTTCTTTTCATGGAAATGACACCACCACACTCCGCATCGTATGAAGATCATATACGAGTTGCTAATCTCATCTTCTCAACGATGCACTATACGGTGGACATATGTGACCGATTTCCATGCTATCTATGTGGAGATTATCAAGCCAGAGAAAGATGGATCCTCGTTGCACGCAAATATAACACCGGCCCTCTTGATCTGCTTTCATGGCCTAATAAACGAGTCACTTCCTTTCTGGACATTGCAGACCACGCTAATTCCATCAGTCGCAAGTTAATAGTCGACGAACCTTGGACGCAGGTCTTTCCTGACATACCATTCGTGTCCACACCTAAAACCTACAACACTTTCAGTCGTACAGGATCCGTGCGCTTAACTGTGACTGAGCTTGAAACCTTAACTATGCTGTTCCTTCGTCTGCACTCTAATAAAACAGTCGAACATCCCAGTCAAGATGAAATGGAGGGCATTTCTAACTTTCGCCTGGGATTCTTGACTAATTCAAGAAAACCACTTGCTTGCATGAGATCCCCTATTGAACTCAAAGCTTTCGTGTTCCTCTATAATACTATGGGACGCTTATTCCCTAAATCTATCACAGTACTGTGTCCTTTCGTATTACAACTATCGAATCTAACCAACCATCTCACAGGTTTTTCTTAAATAAATCCTCTACTTCATCCATCATTTACATCACTGGTGGAAGACATACAGGCGGAGACATAACAGTTTCTAACTCTTCTTATAAATACCAGGCACACATAAATGCTTTTGGCGAAACCTACGCCCTTTTAACACACGATGCCGGAATCGATAAGACTGCTTCTCTCGAACCAGTTACCGGTTTTCTTTGGCTTTGCCAAGCATACCATCATAATAATGAAAATCAAGACACGCGTCGTCTAGTACAAGCACTGGTTTCCTATACCTCTCCTGTATTTCACGATTCTTTTGTCTTCTACCCTCAGGAAAATCGTCTCGAATTTATCGACAAAATATTTGCTTTAAGTGACATGCATTTGTCCCAAAGCAGATATTTGGGCTTTATAACATCAAGCGATAGGAAGATGGGTGCCAAAGTTCATTCTATATACACTCCCACTCCTACCATTCGTGGACTTGCTAATATGCTGGTGTACGATCCACGACTCGATCGCATTCGACACTACGCAACTCGCGAACTGGCACGCGCCAATAACTTCACAGCGCACCAAATCAATTTTCTTCTGTCTTTGTCCCCGGGCTTATGCTGCGATATAATCGCGAATGCTATTCCAGCTGGAACATATCATACAATTTATAAACATTTGTGTGAGCTTGTTTATGACTTGCGTATATTAACACTATCACAATCGTTTGACCCTGATCACGCTCCTCTAACCAAAAACTATAGGTCAACCTTCTTCACAAATATAATCCCAACAGATACACCCTTATTATTACACCAGAGTTCCATTACAATGTTCTACATCTCCAATAAAAAAACTCTTATGTTGTGATAATCCTGCCTCTAACCACGAACTTCCATCTTTTCATCTCGGTTCAGTAGCTCATGTCTTCCTCTCTAACACCTCATCCGCAGATATATCATCTCCTACTAAAGAAAAACAAATTCCTCTTATAACGCCAAGACAGCTCCATGAGAAGCATGCGCCCTTCGATAAGAAAGTCCATGCCAGGGGCACCCTCGCATTTCGAGATGCGCAACAACGAGCTACCAATTTTCACAACATCCACCATTCTAGTGATTCTCAAGCTATAAAAGCTGTTCAGGTTATTGCCAGTCCTGGACACCACCCATCTGACGTACCCTACCGTAAGTTCTGTGTGGATTGTACGATTCACAAAAAACGCTTTCCTCATCCACATCACCTTACCAAGCAACCATCATTCCAAAAATTTTTTCAGCCTGGTGAAGCCTGGGCATGTGACGGTGGCGACGTATCCGTTCTCTCTGAATGGGGATCCTTTCGACATATCATTGTTTTAAAATGTTTCATGTCTAAATTTTTGTTAGTGTACTTTTGTCGTTGCACTAACTCCAGTGAATTTTGTAACGCCCTTGAGTTTGTCCAAAATTTCTGCTCTACGTATGTTCACGTACAACTCAAACAAATCTATTGTGACTCCTTTAAACCCTATTTATCTCAACATGTAACAACCCCCTTTCGTGTGGAACATGGTATTAACATGTCTGCGCCCCCCCCTTACTTACGTGTATTTAATCATGAAGTAGAAGCCGCTGTTGGTCACATAGCCACTGCCTCATCTACACGACTCCGGCATGTGCTTAATGTATCCTATAAAGGTCACCCCCTAACAGATCCGGCACCACACTACCCGTGGGCTGTTATACATGCCATCCAATCGTATAATCTCCTCCCTAACGTTTCCCTCGAACGTATTTACAATAAAGTCCTAAGCCCCCAACAAGTTTTGTTAGACCAATGTAATGTTCCCCAACAGGACTACCTCAAACCTTTTGGTTCTGTTTGTTATCTGCATTTGGAACCTAACGAATTTCATAAATATGAACCCCGATGTCGTCCCTACATCTACTTATGTGGTGCTAACGTTATAAACCTTTTAATAACACCCCATGTTAATCATTTAGCCGATGTTGTCCTTAATCCCGAAAATGGTCAAGTCCGTGTTTCCTCTAAACTGACTTTTCCTCATCTTATTTCTAAATCTTCTCCCGATTATGAACAGCATCCACCTCCCGCATCTGCACCCGACATTCCCTTCTCTGTTCACAGCACCCCCAATGATGCGGCGCAGAGGGGGAATGCTATGCCTACCGACACTGACCATGAGAGGGGGACTTCTTCTTCTCATTTCCATGCTCCCTCTCCCGCTCCCGCATGTGCTCCAGCTGCTTCTGCACCCGCCACTTCCGCCACCACGCCTACATCTGACGTGTCTTCCAACACTTTGCCACTTTTACAATCTTATCGGTCTCTCTATTCCCAGGATGTCCTACGTCTCACCCGTGGTCCTCATCAACCTCAGCCTCGTCGCAAAACCAATCTCAAGGATGTTCTTACTCGTATTGCCTCGCCTACTGTTGCCGCTTATAAACAAGCCGGTGGTACGCTTGCCGACTTCAAGTATGACCTCTCCAAGCAGTACATAACCTTCTGCGACCCCACCCTCCACTCCCTTCATCTTGCTCATGGCATCCACTGGACGGCTATACCTACAGAGGGGGAATTTACACCATCCCTTCATCACCATGTGCACCAAGCGATCTCAC
Source organism: Chrysophaeum taylorii (assembly GCA_029834535.1). Lineage (NCBI taxonomy): Eukaryota > Pelagophyceae > Pelagomonadales > Pelagomonadaceae > Chrysophaeum > Chrysophaeum taylorii. The sequence goes on along the minus strand of JAQMWT010000003.1, from coordinate 41,875 downwards.
AGTCCTCTTCAGTTATGTGTCATAGGAGCCATAGCCACCCATCGCCTGATGCTCCTCATGTTCACTTCTGCGACGACACCAACCTTGCAGACTTTCACCTCCCTCAGGCTCTCGTTCATTTAATTTCTGAACATGCTCACGCCTTTCAAGTTCCTCCCGCTCAATGTGTTTATGCTTTGTTCACGCCCCACTCCATTTTGGATCATAATGACGCTTATTATGGTGCCTCCGAGCCTCATCTCTCCGCCATCGAAGACTATATCACCGTGCAATCGCATTACATTGAGGCCCACCTTGGTGATGCTCATCTACTAGTTGTTCTACTCGTCGAAGATCCCGATCACACTCATCTGCACGATAATGTCGCTTCTTGCGCAATTACTCATCTCACGACGACTCATGACCCCAGCACGGTTGGTTCGGACGAATACAAGATTCAAGCCAAAGATATCAAAATTGATGAATATGAGTTGAACTGCCCCAAAGGTCTCTCAGACGCTGATCGCAAAGCTTATGTTGCTGCCATCTCCAAGGAGATTTTTGATATTGTTAAGTTTGGCTGCTTTAAACTAGCGCTGCCAATGGTGAACTCAAAGCCTATTGACACCCGCCTCGTCCTACGCATAAAAACCAACGCAAAACCAACGCTGCTGGTCAGTACATTAAACATAAAGCACGCCTGGTCCTACGAGGATTCTTAGCCTCTCTGGGCACCGATTTTTTCAACACTTTCAGCCCTATGGCACAGCTTACTGGCACCCGTTGTGTTCTGGCGCTAACAGCTCATCTGCGACTTCCCGTCTACCATGTCGACGTCCCTAACGCTTTTGTTCAAGCTCCCATCGATTCTCATGTCTATGTCAAACTGCCACAGGGCATTTACCCTCTCGATCCAGGAGATACTAAATACCAAGGCCGTCGTCTCCCAAAGCTACTTAAATCTCTCTATGGATTACGTCAGAGCCCTGCCCTTTGGAATCAAACCATAAACGGCTTCTTTGATTCATTAGGCTATACACGATTTCGAACAGACACATGCATTTACGCTAAAGTCCAAGCTGACGCTACATTTCTAATTTGCACGCTCTCAGTAGACGACGTCGTCATTACTTGCACTTCGGAAACTCTATGTCGTGAGTTCCAGCAAGCCCTGAAAAAGGAATACTCAGTCGACACCTTCGAGGAAGTCCATACTCTCCTAGGCATGCGCATAACGCGTACAACTGATGGTTCTATATCACTGGACTGTCAGGCTAAACTTGATGCATTGTTCGAAGAGTACCCCATTTTAATGCAGTTACGTCCCACTTCCACACCGATGTCACCATCAGCCACGTACAAAACTGGAGAGCCATCTTCTGATATGGACAAGTTCATCCTTCACACCTTCTCTACTCTACTCGGCAAGCTCACGTTTGTCCAATTGGCCTGTCGCCCCGATCTATCACAAAGTCTTAGTCGTTGCTCTCGAGGAATGCATAATCCAGCATTTCTACATGTTCAAGTACTAACAGGGACGCTCCGCTACTTGCGCAAGCCCGAAAATCGCAATCTTCGCCTCTGGTACTACTCTGGTTCTTCCGCTCTAATGGACCATCTTCGACTTCTTATCGGTAATCGTACTGACATGGCCACCATGTTGGATTACACTAAAGAACAAGTTAATTCAGGTAATTTTGATCCACTGGTCGCGTTCGTCGATGCCGATAATGCACCCTCTTATGAACAAGACCGCAAATCTACAACCGGTTACGCTATCTTTTTGTTTGGTTCTCTCATCACTTGGAAGTCTAAGTTGCAGCCTATTACAGCTACTTCTACGCATGAGAGTGAATTTATCGCCCTTAATATGTGTGCCGATGATGTGGTCTGGTTACGCAAATTGTTAACAGAAATGGCATTCGCTATAATCCTCACTTCTATCTCCGCCAACCTTCAGGGAAAGACTTGCTACTAGATTATGATGCTCACGACAACCCCCTCCCATCGGACATGTCGTTCATACGTAACAGTCCTATACTGGGAGACTCTGCCTCTGCTATTCATCTTTCCAACAATCCCGACAGTGCGACTAAAGCCAAAGCTATCAGCACACGCTGGTTCCGTATTCGCGACTACGTACAGTTAATACGTATACGTCTACATCATGTTTCCGGTACCCAAAATATCGCCGATGGATTTACTAAACCCTTTGGAGCTCCGCTCTTCAGCAGATTTCGCTCGTTACTCGGCTTACAACAACCCATAGCTCAACAAGATGGTTAATCCTTACCCTTCATTATGTCCGAAATGACTTTAAACTAACCCTGCTATGCAAAGGAATACTGGCTCGCTAAAATGTGAAATGCAATGAAAGATGTGATGTGGATATTCTTTCTACGATGAATCCCACTAAAAACAAAGATGCTGCGAGCCGGCGCCATTCTACCCTGAACCGTGGTCGTGGTGGTGCACCGTCACTATCCCCACCTTTTAATGCTCTAACTCCAAGCGTTGCACCGACTAGTTCCCCTAATCGGAAGCATCAAACCTATTTGTCGGTGGCTCAGGGACATCAATCTGCGCCCGTTACGCCTAAGGCACCCAAGGCAACTGTCCAACAACCGTCTAAATCGCAACCATCAAAGTCCGAGTATTTCCTGCTTAAACATTGCAAATTTGACGCACGCCTTACCCTGATCGCCGACTGCGGTTGCGATGGAGGACGGTGCCTCATGAATCCTGAGCCTTGCGAGGGCATCCGCCCTCCCGGCGTAGGTTGGCACCTATTCGCCTCCCGGGCGGGCCGGTTGGCAGCCGGAACGTTCGCAGTGGGACGGGGTATGGCCGGGGGGCGAAGACGGAAGGTTATCGACGAGTTGGTTGTCAGTCACATCGCGGTCTCCTCGTCGCATGGCGACAAGCTTGATGGTCACTCTCCGCCGACCGACCTTTCGGCGCTCCTCGTCTACAGGCCCGTGATTCCGGACTGGCACCTGTCGGTCCGGCCTGGCTCCCATGCTCGGGAGAGGTCTGAAGTTAGTTAGTTATTTGACGCACTTGCGGTGATGTCAATGTACATATCCGCCCTTGGTGCATCCCCGCCGAACTTTCTCATCCCTCAGCATAAGAATCCTCAGTGTTGGCTTAAGTCTGTGCAGCAGCTGCTTACCGAAGCACAACAGACAGACTTTGTGGACGACATCCAATATCTTAGTTCATTGCTGTGCGTCAAAGCAAAGCGCATTCGGAATGCCCCCGCCATATCTCCTAATGAAGGTATTCGCTTTCACCGCTTTCCACCCATTAAAGAGGTTGTCAAAGTACATGTGGCGTGTACAAAGTGTTATAATAAAACTGAGATGCCGGGCACACCCCTCGTGCTCATCATCTGTACTGAAGATGAGCTTAAAACTGACAGGATTCGCCGAATTATTGAGGATCATCTCGCGTCTGAGCAACATGCATCGCACTGCTTCGATGTACCGCGCCCTTTCTTTTTGTTGATTTGTGTGATGTGTAACTTGTCGAATCATGGGATAGCGTTAATTCGCAACAATCAGCATCCCTTCCAACTCTCTTGTTATAATGATCCAGCTGCCCACATAAGAGCCATAATCCTCCGTCTTGGAAAGTCCATTGCCATTAACAAGCTGCTCAAAGAGGCAATCATGCAGACTGCAACATCCCGCAACGTTGATGCTTCTAAAATTCTCGTCAACCCTGACGCTAACACCATGCTCTTACTGCAGCTGCCCTTCATTTCGAGTGTAAATCTTGAGATTCTTGTAGCGGCTTGGTCTTTGTTACAATCTGTGGAAGATAAAACCTGCGTAGTTACCAATCCTGAGGAGTTACTTAGCGTGCTCATCGAACGACTTGTTAACGATGTTTCTCATCAACTTGACGCAACTTCTTCCGAGACGGTACCGCCAATGCTACACTACCTTTGCCAACTTCCACCTAATCAACAACTAGCATTTAAAAACGTGTTAATCCAAGTTGGCTACCCATCCCATATCATTGATACTAACTAACTAACTTCAGACCTCTCCCGAGCATGGGAGCCAGGCCGGACCGACAGGAGCCAGTCCGGAATCACGGGCCTGTAGACGAGGAGCGCCGAAAGGTCGGTCGGCGGAGAGTGACCATCAAGCTTGTCGCCATGCGACGAGGAGACCGCGATGTGACTGACAACCAACTCGTCGATAACCTTCCGTCTTCGCCCCCCGGCCATACCCCGTCCCACTGCGAACGTTGTATCATTGATACCTTCTCTAATAATACCCCTTCTGAAGATGTGTCACCAGCGCCGATCGATAATCCACCCGCTGAGCCCACGCCAGATAAAGCTAACGACAATATGGCTGAATCCTTACACCAATTAAAAGAAGAGACTCGGTCTTTATCTCTACGTCTCACTAACACCGAACAGTAATTGATGGCACGAGAACATCAACTATCGCTTGCTCTAACGTCTCTCACACAGATGCAAGACATATACGAAACACTTAATACCCAAGTGACCGAGAACATCAAACATGTTTCCTTGTTAGATAACATATTGTCAAGTCTTCAAATGCATCAGAACACCATAATCCCGGCCTCTGCTGTATTTGTCCATATTTTTATTGCTCGCTTATCTCGTCTATTGGACAGCTCCCTCCAGATACGTATAATGAGGCACAGCGAGTTCTAATCGACGCAGCAGCTCATCACCTCCACACAGCTATGTCTGATGCACATGATCGTGTTATTCCTGCATTGGATCTACACGCTCTTACACCAGATGCTGCTATGTCTTTCCTTTCGTCTGTCATGTCACCCTTGGTCACCTTGAGTGATGCAATGACTACGCACAATACCAACACTGCTAACGACCTATCCTCCGATGATCATAATTCGTCTTCTCCAGAGTTGAAGGAACTGGACGATAATAGCGAGGATGAATTGGACAACACATCTGATGTTGTGGATACCGATACTGCTTCTTTGCGCAACATCACAACACGCTCGACGTCATAATTAATTTGTCTGTTCTGTTGTTGTTTGTTCCGCTGTTCACTGTTCTCATGTATATTGCACAAGTTCCGCTTCAAGAACGTCTGAAATGCATAGACCGTTTTCACACGTTGAGGGGGCCCAGAGAGCTACACTATTATGTGTGCGACACTGGAACATTTCACACCTATCTCTACACGAGGGTTTTCTCTCCGTAATACGGCTTTCCCTCGTTCCTCCTGTCCTTCCTTACCCTTCCGCAATTACTTATTCATGACTATGAAGAACCCAGTCAGAAGCAAAAGGTGAGAGTAGGAATGCCGGTCCTGGTGCGTGCGAGTGCCCGGGGCTATATATACCCCTGTGCTCCCCCATCATAGTGAAACGTGAACATCTGGGGCGAGTCAAGCATGTATGCGAGACGGTGGGGACCCAGCAGACGACGACGCCATCTGCTTAAGATGAACATCTGCGTCGGAGATGAACATCAGGTCCTGGTAAGTGAGAGCGGGGGGTCTAGTGTGTGTGCTAGACGATGGGGCTCCAGCAGTTGGCGACGGCAACTGCTTCGTAGACACTCACACACTCCTTGCGGCGCAGCGGTGGAGCGGATTCGAACGCGCGAACCACCTCGAGCGCTTTAAGGGCCCATAACCAAAAGATGAGGGTAGGAATGCCGGTCCTGGTGTGTGCGAGTGCCCGGGGCTATATATACCCCTGTGTGAAGCTCTTTTCCAACATGGAGTAGGCCTCCAGGTGCGTACCGTCAGGTACGGGGTTTTCTGTTTAATTAACAGAGGCTTCGTTCCTCTTTGTCAGTGTAGGCGCTTCTATGGGACCTAATGTCCTTAAGGAGTTAGGGCTTAAATCCGCACCTTTTGTAGTAGCATGTGACAAGCGGAATGGTCTGTACACGCCTAAGACTGCACGCAGTCTCTACCATGTACCCGGAGAGGGTCAAATCTCTCCAGCTACTTAAAGGGCACTCCGAATGACTCCCTTGACTATTCATCCGACAGCCCGTCTATTACCCCCTTTATTCAGCATCTGATCGCTCGCTATCCTGAAGTGCATCACCTTCGTTCACCTATTATTTGTTTTACTGATGCAAGCTTTGCTGGTCGTTCTGACCCTCGCTTACGATCCAATTCTGGTGCATGTATATTCGTCTTTGGCAATCTCGTATTTTGGTCTAGCAAACGATAGACTCTTACTGCCAAGAGCACCATGGAAGCTGAACTCATCGCCGCCAGCGCAGCCGCTGATGAATGTCACTGGTTCTACAAGCTTTTCTCATCTCACCCCTATTTGTTTTCGTGTGATCAAGCTCACGCTATTCCGTTGCTTATTGATAACGCTAGCGCACTACATGTCGCTAATCATCCTAAAGTCAGTGCTCCTTCTCGTCATATCAACTCGCGAGAATTTCGCATTCGTGACTACCAAGCTAATTCGATCATTAGACCTCTCTGGTGTCCTACTCTCTGCCAGGTCGCTGATCATTTTTCGAAGCTCCTTCCACGCAACTTGTTTCACATTTCGAAAACGCCCACGGCGTTCACTCCACTTCATCCTCCCCACCATCACATCAGGTTACTCTTTCGGCTACTCTTCCACCGTACGACTCTGTCCAGAACACTCTCTACATTCTTGTCGACGGTAAGACGCTTCCTGCTTAGTTGATCCAGATTTCGCTCCTCGCGTTCAATCTGTGAGGGCGTAGAGATAGAAAATCCCAACTAGGGTTAGTACCCCCTATTCTAGGGTTAGTTCACTCAACTTTGCCACCTTTTGATTTAAGAAAACGCTGTGTTATTCACACCGGCGGTCCTCGATTAAGAGACAGATTCGAGGACAGACTACCACTGTTCTCACGCTCTGCTGAAGGGTAACACAGTTGTGATTACTGTTCTCTAAAAGGCCCTCCTAACGACTCTTTGGACTACTTCTCAGATAACCCGTCAATCACGCCGTTCATTCAACACTTGATCAGCACTTGCCCATAATTACATCATCTTCGCTCCACTATTATTTGCTTCACTGATGCCAGTTTCGCTGACAGTACAGACCCTAAGCTACTCTCGCATTCCGGTGCTTGTCTTTTCATTTTTGACAGTCTTGTCTTTTGGTCTAGTAAAAGCCAGACTTTAACTGCCAAGAGCACCATGGAAGCTGAACTTAACGCAGGCAGCGCCGCCGCTGACGAATGTAATTGGTTCTACAAGATATTCTCCTTTCACCCCTATTTGTTCTCTCGTGACAAAGCTCGCGCTATACCCCTTGTTATCCACAACGCCAGCGCTCTTCATGTGGCTAACCGCCAAGCGCACCTTTCCGTCACATTAACCTTTGCGAATTTCGCATTCGTGACTATAAAGCAAACTCCGTGACCCGTCTACTCTGGCGTCCTACCCACTACCAGAGCGCAGATCATTTCTCCAAACTCCTCCGACAATTTCTCCAAACTCCTCTCTCGCAACCTCTTCCACAAACTCAAGAGCGCCTATGGTAATCATTCCACTTATTCCTCTCCACCATCTCACCAAGTCAGCCTCGTAGGCAGCTTTTCTCCTTATGGATCCATCCAGAATGAACTCCTCATTCTCGTTGATGACAAGGTCCTTCCTACTTAGTTTCATCCTTATTTCGCACTATCCCGAGTTCAATCGTGAGGGCGTAGAGTTGGAAAATCTTGTCTAGGGTCATTGCCACTACCACACACTAAGTAACCAGAAATCACTGTGCTTGGCAACGTGCTGTCCTTGTGTCGTTAGAGACAGGACGTGATAGGGCAGCCCTACCGCTGCGATCTCTCTCTAGCAGGTGGCACAGTGATCTTTACTGCTCTCAAGGTTCACTCGTTCGAAGGAGAGAGCCGCTCACTCTTAACGCAATCGACCGATGGAAGAGTCGATCCAAACAGGTCGCAGAGGGGGCTAGGAGATGTGTTTGAGTTTGGAGGTTTTTACGTGCCATGCTTGGGCACAGGCTGGGCAAAACCACTCACGGTCCGGTATGGTGTCGGAGGGGAGGCAGTCGGCGTGGACGGGGTAGTTGCAGAGGTCGCAGAAGAGGAGCTGGTGATCGTTTTTTGGGTTGGGGTCGTTGCACTTGGCACATACGAGGCTCTGGTCCAAGGAAGATCTCGATTTGAACTTGCGGCGATGGGGGTTGTGGTACTTTTCGTACTCGCAGAGGCAGTGCTCGACATTCTTGAGCGTCAAGGGGCGTCCGCCGAGAGGGACAAAGTCGCGCATAATTTCAGGGGCACGTTTCGTCAATCGCTTTGCTAAATCGACGTCATCTTTGCCGAAGATGCGGCGAAGGCCCTTTTTGGCGCCGGGTCCGAGGACGACGAACGAGTTCTCGTCGTGGTCGACGCTCGCCTCCATGATATCGCAGACGATTTGCCAGGCGAAAAAGGGGCCAAGGTTGTCGAGGTCGCGGAGCTGGGCGTAGGCTTCCTGCGGCGAGGTCATTGAGACAGTCTTGGGCGCGCTCTCGACGGTGGCGATGTAGCGGTCGAGGCCCATAGTCTGATGTGCCGACGAGAAGACGGCGTGGCCGTCGCGTCGTCTTTGGAAGAGGTGTCGCTTGAACGATGGCCACTCGGTCCGCGTCGGGATGCGGTCCCGCCAGGTCGAAAAGCTCTCGATCTTGTTGAGGAGCCGGTAGACGAGGCTGCACCAGTAGACGTCGTCGCTCGCGCGGCGCCGGAAGTAGACAGTGCCTCGGTCGAGCTCGCGGTAGACGTTGCAGAACGCGTAATCCCTCAATGCCTCGTCCGTGGTCCACGGCCATGCCTCGCCGCGCGTCCGCCGCGCCCACATTTCATGGCGCTCGCTCACGAACGCAAAGAACTTTGAAACGGCTGCCGCTTCGTCAGTTTCGTATGTTATCCTCGACCGCTTGACGCCCGCCTCGAACGATCCGTCGTCGTACCTGACAACGCACGACTTGGCCCCCACGCGACGGACGGTCCCCTTGTACGTCCTGCGCCCGAACCGGATCCACGCACGTCTCCGCACCGGCGTTCCACGAGCGCTGTCGAGCCACTGGCCGATCGAATCCGGGGACAACACGGCGCCGCGCGCCGACACGAGCGACGACACCGACGCCCGCACGACCTCTTTCCGCACGCACACCAGAAACTCACCGGCCTCCGAGTCAATCACCACGCACCCCTGTGGGGACGAGAACCGCTCGTCAATGAGCCGCAACCGCATTTTGAGTCGATCGATTGTTCAATGCGGAGACGAGAACCACTCGTCAATCAGCCACAACCGGCATCGTGATCGGATTATTCAAAACGCCTCCACACCTTACTAATCAGCTGGGAGACGCCCGCGACCCGAATTAATAAGAACAAGTGCAGGCCAGTAAGTTCACCTAGTCCCAATCTCTAACCCCAGTAAGTTCACCTGGTCCCAGTAAGTTCACCTGGTCAGTAACTCGTACTGATCAACGGGGGTATACTAACTTTCGTACACAAAATCTTATATCATATCCGTCTTTTCATTGGACGAGAGACGCTGTGCGGCGCAGCCGCTGGAGCTGCCACAGCTCGGAGCTAGTCGCTAGTACTAGCAGGGTCGGATAAGAAAGTTCGTACGAGCCGTTAACTATGTTCCAGTTTGTACTAAGACATACTCAACGGATCGCTGAGCTATGTTCATTTGTACTCAAGCAGTATGTGCCGCCACGCCGCGAGATCGTCGCGATGGAACTAGTCCCCATAGTGAAGTCGGCATCCTTTCGTCCCCTCACGCAAAAAAAGGGAAAAGCCCACGCGTTGTAGGACCCGTCGTTGCGGCGCGGGCTAGTCTCGTTTTCTTATCCGACCCTACTAGTAGCCGGCGTCTCTGACGGCCAACAGCACCTCCTAGCACGGCCACCCATTACTAGCGGTTCCGAGAGGCTTCTAATGGATATGAGCGACGTTATCGACGCCGCCGAAGAGGCCGCTGTGGTTGAGGACGCACTGGCTGGAGCGGAGCCGGTCGGCATCGACTTCGACGTTAACGATCTCGTGTACCGCATCTGTCGTTTAGCCCCGAGGGGGCGCTGGTTGGCGCTCGACGATGACTTCTACGGCCCCCACTTCACATAGGCCACCGTCATCGGCGTCGACTTTGGCGTCGTACACCGCATCTGCGAGAAGCACGACTGGCTTGAAGAGTTCTTCGTCCGATTCGCTGATGGCTCGGGGTTCTTCCACCGCCCGAGAAGCACGCTGGCACGGGTTGTGAGCATGGAGGAGGTCGACCAATACATCCAGGGCCAGGATTTCGCTGACGCCGCAGCTGAGCAACGGGAGCGCAAGCGCCTGAAATTTGCCATCGGGAAGGTCAGATGGCTGATCGTCGACCCAACTCGCTCGTCGGCGCAACTCATCTGTCCGGGTGACCAGATTCCACTTCGCAACTCCCAATACCGCATGGCTGCTCTGCGCAAAGGCTGGGCCGCCCTTGGGCCCGAGGAGCGTCAGACCATCGACGAGCTCATCAACGAGAACGCCAGTGGACTCTATGGCCGGCCGGCACCCGAAGTAGGATGGCATGAGATCGAGGAGATGCCCGAACCCATGGATCTTGACCAAACTAACAACCGGCCACGACGACGATGACGCCCCGTCTCCCAGGCCGCTCCATGAGCATAGCCGTGTCCTCCTCGATCGAGGCGTTGATTTTACGCCACTTCTCACGCCCAGTCTCCCAGGCCACTCCATGAGCGTGGCCATGTCCGCTTCGATCGAGGCGTTGATCTTACGCCACTTCTCCTTCCCGTAAGGGAGCACCTCCTGGAAGAGAGGAACGAAGAAGTGAAAGAGGTATGGGCGGTGCTGGATGATGCTCTCCGAAACATGCTTGCGATTGTGTAGCTTGGGCCAAACCAACCAGATGTTTATGAGATGGAGCTTGCGAACTTCCTGCCAAAGCTGAACACCGCCGTCGTGCTCGTTGTCTGCTGTGTCGTCGGATGCGACCAGTTCGTGGAACCGCTCCGCCTCCTCCGCGTCGAGTACGTCGTCCAGATCACCGTCGTCCATTACGGCCCTGGAGAAGCGAACCGGCATGGCGCCGCCATGTGCCCCGTGACAGCACGTTGCGTCAGACATATACCGCAGATACTGTAAACAATATCAAGTTAGGGTTCTAGTATCAGGGTACCGTTCTCCCCGCTGATTGGTAAGTGTGTAAGTTCACCTAGTCCCAATCTCTAACCCCAGTAAGTTCGGCGCAAACCCACTCGTGCTCACATCCACTCACCCCACTCTCCTTCGAGCTCGTCGCGCTCACCCCCGCCAATCTAAGCTGCTTTGAACCGCACACGCCGCTAACCTTTGAGTTTGCTCTAAAAACCCCAGTGAGCTCACTTTGTCCCAGTAAGCCCACCTGGTCACTAAGTTCGCATAGTCCCAATCCCTAACCCCAGTAAGTTCACCTGGTTCCAGTAAGTTCACCTGGCCCAGTAAGCTCACCTACAGTGCGCGTGTAGACGCCGGGAGGGGGCTTATCGGTATTGCGCAGCACGTGTGGGGTAGGGTGGAGTCGTCGACTCAGAAGAGCATATCCTCGGGGTTGCCGATCGACAGTGAGCCACGTAGAGCTGGACGTGGCAGAAGACGGGCTTGGGCAAGAGGACGCCGACTTTGCGGGGCGTCTGCCCCTGGCTCTTGTTGATCGTTTGGCGTCGGTGGGGCTTAAGGGATACTGGTTGGAGGAGCCTCGGTGACACGACACGATTGATGATGTATCGGGTGCCGTTGCAGTGGCCGTGCGACGGGTCGAGGTTGCGAAGACTTTAAGCTCGAGATCAAAGTCAGCATGCCGTTGGTTGTCAGGGAGTTGAAAACTCGACTGTAAAGAGCGAGGCGTCGTCTTCCTGTGGCGTAAGGAGAATTTTAGGGGCTACCTGGCGTGCCTTCGAATCCTGGGTCGCCGCTCGCGTCCGTGCCCTTGGTGGGGTCACTGGACGAGGATGGCCGTTCTCCCGCCACCCGACCACAAACAACTCCAGTGCCTGGTCCTCTAAACTTGAGGACCGGCTGTTGCTTTATGATCAAGGATATATCGAAAATCAGAAATCAGGGTGACGCATGTCACGGAAAAGGAAGATGGTGTCATAGAGAACACTGACATCATCAGAACGGAGTAGGGTGCCCCTGATAAGGGGGGGCCCTAAAAGAGGGGTAAGCCTTAGGAGGCGGGAGTTGCCGCCACACTTCCGACACAACCTAGTCGGCCAAAAAGAACTCCGACGCCTCGTCTCCGGGAAAGGCCGCGGTCAAGCGCGATGTCAGCATCGACGACATCCTTTCGACGGGGCGTGAGAATGGCGCGCTGAAAGAGCCGCCTCGGGTCGTGGAAATAGTCTGCGAGGTCGCCGTAGACGGCTTCGAGGATCAATGTCTGGCTCGCGCGCCTACCTGACCCTTGCCCTGAATCGGGGGACAACCCACCCACTTATCTCCGCCCGTCAGGCACATCCCTCTTACCCCACAAACCCACCCACATCCTTCATGCCCCCCCACACACCCCCCTCTTAGCAGTCGACATTTAAAGACAACCCACCCACATCCTTCATGCCCCGCCCTACACACCCCCCTCTTAGCAGTCCTTACTACTAATCGACAGATGTATCTGTCTGTCTGTCTGTCTGTCTGTCTGTCTGTCTGTCTGTCTGTCTGTCTGTCTGTCTGTCTGTCTGTCTGTCTGTCTGTCTGTCTGTCTGTCTGTCTGTCTGTCTGTCTGTCTGTCTGTCTGTCTGTCTGTCTGTCTGTCTGTCTCTCTGTCTCTCTGTCTCTGTCTCTCTCTCTCTCTCTCTCTCTCTCTCTCTCTCTCTCTCTCTCTCTCTCTCTCTCTCTCTCTCTCTCTCTCTCTCTGTCTCTCTCTCTCTCTCTCTCTCTCTCTCTCTCTCTCTCTCTCTCTCTCTCTCTCTCTCTCTCCCTCTCTCTCTCTCTCTCTCTCTCTCTCTCTCTCTCTCTCTCTCTCTCTCTCTCTCTCTCTCTCTCTGTCTCTCTCTCTGTCTCTCTGTCTCTCTGTCTCTCTGTCTCTCTCTCTCTCTCTCTCTCTCTCTGTCTCTCTCTCTGTCTCTCTCTCTCTCTCTCTCTCTCTCTCTCTCTCTGTCTCTCTCTCTCTCTCTCTCTCTCTCTCTCTCTCTCTCTCTCTCTCTCTCTCTCTCTCTCTCTCTCTCTCTCTCTCTCTCTCTCTCTCTCTCTCTCTCTCTCTCTCTCTTCTCTCTCTCTCTCTTTCTCTCTCTCTTTCTCTCTCTCTCTCTCTTTTTGTTTGTCTTTAAATGTCGACTGCTAAGAGGGGGGTGTGTGTGGGGAGCCTGAAGGATTTTTTGTTTGTCCCCAGATCCAGGGTAAGGATCGGGTAGGCGCGCGAGCCAGACAGTGATCCCCCCAAGCCGTCTACGGCGACCTCGCAGACTGTTTCCACGACCCGCGGCGGCTCTTTCAGCGCGCCATTCTCACGCCCTGTCGAAACGATGTTGTCGATGCTGAAAACGCGCGCATGACCGCGCCCTTTTTTTCCCGGAGACGAGGCGTCGGAGTTCGTTTCGGCTGACTAGGCTGGGAAGTCGACGCCTCGCTCTTTACAGTAGAGTTTTCAACTCCCTGACAACCAGCGGCATGCTGACTTTGATCGCGAGCTTAAAGTCTTCGCAACCTCGACCCGTCGCACGGCCACTGCAACGGTACCAGATACATGATCGATCGTGTCGTTGTCACCGAGGCTCCTCCAACCTGTATCCCTTAAGGCCCGCCGACGCCAAACGATCACCAAGAGCCAGGGCCAGACGCCCCGCGAGGTCGGCGTCCTCTTGCCCAAGCCCGTCTTCTGCCACGTCCAGCTCCACGTGGCTCTCTGTCGATCGGCAACCCCGAGGTTATCCTCTTCCGGGTCGACGACTCCACCCTACCCCACATGTGCTGCCCAATACCGATAACCCCCCCCCCCCGGCGTCTACACGCGCACTGTAGGTGAACTTACTGGGACCAGGTGAATTTACTGGGTTTAGAGATTGGGACTAGGTGAACTGAGTGACCAGGTGAACTTACTGGGACCAGGTGAACTTACTGGGGGGTTTAGAGTAAACTCAAAGATTAGCGGCGTGCGGATTGAAGCAGCTTAGATTGGCGGAGGCGACAGCGACGAGATCGAAGGAGTGGTGTGAGCACGAGTGGGTTTACGCCGAACTTACTGGGGTTAGAAATTTGGACTAGGTGAACTTACTGGCCAGGTGAACTTACTGGGACCAGGTGAACTTACTGGGGTTAGAGATTGGGACTAGGTGAACTTACTGGCCTGCACTTGTATTGTCTATAAGGAAATACTCCAATAAAGAAAGCGGCCATCCGCCATCTCATAGTCCATCCGCAAAAAACGCAAAGCCGAAAATAAAGAGGCATAACGCTAACCCCCAGAAGGCTTCGCGCAACGGAAAGGAAGGAAAACGGTACACACCCTAACCCAAGAACGAAAAATTACGCAGAAATCTTCAAGAACCGAAAAGACTGAATTTCCAGGGCGTGCGACGGCGTTTTTGGTCGGCTCCCGAGACGCGGCGGCCGTCGAGGCGGTGGGGGTTGCGGGGGTGTCCCCCGGCGGGGGGTTTGGGGGGCAGAGCCCCCCATTTGTCGGGGGGTTCGGGGGGCTTGCCCCCCGAGAAAAAGGCCGAAAAACCCGACTTGGCCTTACTAGTCCACAATAATTAATTGGGAAACGTCAGTCTGTGAGTGAGGAAACATTACTGGGCCTATACTTTCTGTTCGAACGAGCATATGTATGCTCGAAACGGCCCGAGAAAAGCTGCGTTTTGAAAAGCCGATTTATTTCAAAACGCTTCACCCGCGACCTACTTCCTGTTCTTTTGCTAATGTATGCGCCAAAAGCGTTGCTCTTTATAAAATGTTTTCTTCTTGGCATCTGTGAGAGCCTTTGGTATGGGCGAGAGTTAAGAACTTTGAGCGAGAATCTGGGGAGGGTGCGGTACGTACGTCTCGAGTTCGAGTCCTGGTGGTCGATTTGCGTGCTGAGTGTAGCCTGGGGAGTGTGGGTGACGACGATTTTCGGGTATGTGGTGCGCCTTAGGTCCCTGGTTTCGAGTTCGAATCCCGTAAGAAATTGGACGCTGGTAGTCGTAAAAATCGAGAGTATTTCGAAGAAGAAAACCCTTAGTATTTATAAAAAGACAAGTGCAGGCCAGTAAGTTTGCGCCTTAGGTCCCTGGTTTCGAGTTCGAATCCCGTAAGAAATTGGACGCTGGTCCTAACTACTAATCGACAGATGTTTGTCTGTTTGTTTGTTTGTCTGTCTGTCTGTTTGTCCCTCGATTTAGGGTAAGGATCAGGTAGGCGCGAGAGTAAGGATCATGTAGGCCCACGAGGCAGCCATTGATCCTCGAAGCCGTCTACGGCGACCTCGCAGACTATATTTCCACGACCCGCGGCGGCTCTTTTAGCCAGCGCGCCATTCTCACGCCCCGTTGAAACGATGTTGTCGATGCTGACAACGCGCGCATGACTGCGGCCTTTTATTCCCGGAGACGAGGCGTCGGAGTTCTTTTCGGCTGACTAGGCTGGGTCGGAAGACGACGCCTCGCTCTTTACAGTAGAGTTTTCAACTCCCTGACAACCAACGGCATGCTGACTTTGATCGCGAGCTTAAAGTCTTCGCAACCTCGACCCGTCGCACGGCCACTGCAACGGTACCAGATACATGATCGATAGTGTCGTTGTCACCGAGGCTCCTCCAACCTGTATCCCTCAAGCCCCACCGACGCCAAACGATCAACAAGAGCCAGAGGCAGACGCCCCGCGAGGTCGGCGTCCTCTTGGCGAAGCCCGTTTTCTGCCACGTCCAGCTCTACGTGGCTCTCTGTCGATCGGCAACCCCGAGGATATCCTCTTCTAAGTCGACGACTCCACCCTACCCCACGCGTGCTGCGCAATACCGATAAGCCCCCTCCCGGCGTCTACACGCGCACTGTAGGTGAACTTACTGGGTCCAGGTGAACTTGCTTGGGTTTGAGATTGGGACTAGGTGAACTTAGTGACCAGGTGAACTTACTGAGACCAAGTGAACTTACAGGGGTTTTTAGAGTGAACGCAAAGGCGAGCGGCGTGTACGGATCAAAGCAGCTTAGATTGGCGGAGGTGAGAGCGACGAGCTCGAAGGAGAGTGGGGTGAGTGGATGTGAGCACGAGTGGGCTTACACCGAACTTACTGGGGTTAGAGATTGGGACTAGGTGAACTTACTGGGGCCAGGTGAACTTACTGGGGTTAGAGATTGGGACTAGGTGAACTTACTGGCGAACTTACTGGCCTGCACTTGTAGTCGTAAAAATCGAGAGTATTTCGAAGAAGAAAACCCTTAGTATTTATAAAAAGACAAGTGCAGGCCAGTAAGTTTGCTCAGATTTCTAACCCCACATTCACCTTTGAGTTTACCCCACATTCACTTGGTTCTCAAACCACAAAGTTTCGTGCTGCGCTGCTGCGCTGACTTCGACCCGGTCCCTCGCAAACAACACTCGTCCTAATAAGGGTAGTGCGGCTACCGGAGGACCTCGTGGTAAACCACGTTGCGCGTGTAGACGCCAGGGTGGCGTTGTCGGTATTGCGCTACGTGGGGTAGGGTGGAGTCGTCGACCCAGAAGACGATGTCCTCGGGCTTTGCCAACTCGGCTGAGAGCCACGTATAGCTGGCCGTGGCCGAAGACGGGCTTGCGCAAGAGGACGCCGACCTTGCGAAGCGTCTGGCCCTGGCTCTTGTTGATCGTCATGGCGAACGCCGCCCTTAACGGAAACTGGCGTCGGCGCAGCTCGAAGGGGAGGTCGCCCTGCTTCGTGGTGAGGGTGATGCGCGGGACCATGAGGGTTTTTTTCTCGCCGTCCACCCAATGGGCGAGTTGGAGGAGCCTCGGCGAGACGATACGCTCGATGATGTATCGGGTGCCGTTGCAGTGGCCGTGCGACGGGTCGAGATTGCGAAGCAACATCACCGGCATGCCGACTTTGAGCGCGAGCTTGTGCGGCGGCATGCCGTTGATTGTCAGGGAGTTGGGAAACTCGACTGGGAAGAGCGAGGGGTCGTCGTCCTTCCCAACCTCGTCGGCCGAAAAGAACTCCGTCGCCTCGTCTCCGGGAAAGGCCGCGGTCATGCGCGCGTTGACAGAATCGACAACATCGTTTCGGGGCGTAAGAATGGCGCGCTGGAAAAGCCACCGCGGGTCTTGGAAATTGTCTGCGAGGTCGCCGTAGACGGCTTGGATCAACTCTGGCTCGCGCTCGACGCAGCGAACGTAATCGTCGATCTTGATCCAGTCCCGTCCCAAGCTCGGGACAGTAGGAACCAAACCGTTTCCGACCTTGAGGAGAAAGTCGGAAAATTCAGCGAGCTGCCTGGCATCGAGGCCACCCGAAAGCTCGACGCGCATGTTCTTCGTAAGGTAGCGGATGCGGACGTGGGGCCAAATCCGTCGAGACTTCTTCAGCGTTGCGTCCACGATCTGGAACTGGCGGGCGTGCTTGAGGACGGGCAGACATTGGCGAAAGTCGCCCAAAAAGACAACGACCTTGCCACCGAACGGCTGGGCGCACTCGAACACGCGCTGGAGCGTGCGGTCGAGGGCCTCGAAACAGAGCTTGTTCGTCATCGGAACCTCGTCCCAAAGCAGCAACTTGGCCTCGGCAATGACGGCCCGCGTCTGATCGTTTACTCGCTGCGTAATGTTGCAGAACGACAACTCGTCGGGGTCGAGTGGAATTTTGTAACGCGAGTGCGATGTCCGTCCGCCGGGAAGAAGCGTAGCGGCGATCCCGGAGCCCGCAGTCGCGAGCGCGACGTTTTGGCTCTTGCGGACGTACGCGAGCAGCGTCGTGCTCAAGAAGGTCTTTCCAGTGCCGGCGGGCGCGTCGACGAAGTACACTCGGCCGGTACCACTGTCGATGTCCCCACAGATCTCCTCATAGAGCCGAAATTGGTCTGGGTTCCTTTGCCGCATGCTGGCGACGTTCGCGATGACTTGGCTGCACAGCGCCTGCCTTTTCTCGGTCGAGTCGCTGAAGATGAGCTCGTCGACGACGTGTCGGCAAGTGACGTTCGCCACCTGTCGTCGCTCGGGAAATTCGTTCGGAAACCTGCAGCCGACGGCGTCGAGCATCGACTCAACATCGAGCAGCGCCTCGTTCTCAATTTCGGCGTTGAGCTGGAGGTTCGGGTTCTGGTGGCTCATTCGATGCCTATGGAGAATGTCATCGCAGAGCGCCTCTGTGTGCGTCGTCCAAAGCCCGAACGGAACCGAGGGCTCGCAGGTCGAGAGGATGATGGCGAAGAGCCGTCGCAACGACGCCCCACTAAGAAAGCTGGCGGCCTCGCGAAGGCACTCGTCCCACTCGTCGTCGTCTTGTGTGAGTCCTCGCGCGCGGCAGGCGGCAACATACGTTGGATAGACGATGCCTCCAAACTCGCGCAGATCTTCGAATGAGGTCGCGCCCTGGACGTGTGAGAGCAGGATCCGCAAGTAGAAGCACTCGAGGTCCTTGGGCGACACCGAGTAGACGCGTGCGACCTTGTCGCAGGAGAAGTCGTGGAGGTCCAAGCCGAGGCGCTCGCGGCGGCGGGTGTCGCCCTGCTTCCGAGGCTTCCACGTCGCTGTCGTCCCCGTCTTCTCGAAGGTAAAATTTTTCGGCATCTCGTGGTAAAAATATTTCCGTGAATCCCGTTCGCCGCGAGCGAGGGATTCGTCGAAAACATCCTGGTCCCCCCCTGAGCGGAGCCAGAGATTCTTGTAGTGGCGGTTAATGTTGAACCACGCCGTCAACGTCGTTTCCGGAGGCACCGCGGCCGCGATTCGCGCCCGCTCCGCTCTTACGACAGGGTCGTCCGAAT
Organism: Chrysophaeum taylorii; assembly: GCA_029834535.1. Classification (NCBI taxonomy): domain Eukaryota; class Pelagophyceae; order Pelagomonadales; family Pelagomonadaceae; genus Chrysophaeum; species Chrysophaeum taylorii. The sequence goes on along the minus strand of JAQMWT010000003.1, from coordinate 22,993 downwards.
CCTCCCAAACGATGCGCTGCCCATTTTCCAGGTGCACGGCGAGGCGCTCGACCGGCGGATAATGACCGTGGGTCTCGAAGCCGTAGAGCCGCCTGCGAGGGATAGTCGTGAGCTCGTGAGCTGCGACACGAAGGGCGTGTGCGGACGCTGAAAAATGCCAGGCAGCCTCGGTCGCGCAAACGTACCGACCGTTGACGAACTCGTCGATCTCGTCCCGCGCTTGGGGGTCTCGATGGACACGGTCGCCTCGTCGTGGCCCTTGTAGACGTACTTGTGGATGTACTTGACCGATTTGACCGAGGCACAAAACTCGACGTTGATATGAGCCTCGTACTTCTTCGCGAGGTAAGGGTTGTATGGGACAACCCAACGGTTATCCAACGGGACGTCTCGGCCGCGGATTTGCTTCGTAACAGTGCGGCCGCCCTGCTCGGGGCTGCGGCGCCGATAGACCGCGTACCCGTCCTCTGGAACCGTGGTCTGCGGCTTAAAATCCTTGGGGAAGCTCTTCGAGCAGATGCCGTCCTTAATGCACGACGCTTGACGGTCGCCGTGCTCACAGCACGGGTTGTGGATGAGGTTGCTGACGACGATGCGGTGGAGTTCAGGCTGCGTCTCTGGGTCCGGGATCTCGGTGCACACGTACTTGTCTATGTCCTCGGGCGATATCTTGGAGTCGCGATCCAGAATCAGCAAAATGTGCGCGTGCGGGAGCCCTCGTTTCTGATACTCGGTCGAGTAGCTGTACGCCACGGCCTTGCCGAGAACGCCCTTGTCGAAGACGTCCGAGATGAGCTCCTTGAGCTTGACGTGGAACACCCGACAGACCAAGTCCGGTCGGTCCTTCGCGCTCTGGTTCGGTTCGAGCTCGCGCTGGATCTCATCCCACTTGGGGTTGGTCGTGAACGTGATGAAGAAGTCCGGCTTGCCGTATTCGCGCACTATGGCCATGGAATCCTGGTACGCCGCCCGCATTTCGCGCGGCCCACCCTTGAACGACGACGGCAGAAGGAAAAACTAGCCGGCATCTCTTTCGTTGCCGCTCGCCACCGCATCTTCGAGTCCGTGGTAGAGATCGGCGCGGAGTTGGCGCTGGTTGTTACGAAGAAAGTCGAGGCGCGAGGCCTCCACCTTCGTGTGCGCGTCGAGGAGGTACTCCTGAAAGAGGAGCCTGCTGAGGTGCAAGGCCGAGAACTCGCGAGCTGGATGGTTGCGTTGATCGACATCCATGTCGTTCTCTCCTCCGCCAGCGCTGTCGTCAGCACGCACTTGGATCCTGTACGCATAGAAGTCCATCTCGGTCACCTTCTTGTCGGTCGAAATGCCGTTCTCTGGATTGACGCGTCGAATCCCCAGGTGGAAGCCTTCCGTCGCGCCGTCGAGGTACAGGAGCACGTAGTGGAGAGGGTCGCGCCATCGATGCAAATTGCTGATGGTGACCAAGGAACCGCCATGGTCCGGCCGGTGCTTGACGACAATGTCCCTCGACTTGGCGACTGCGGTCGCATCGCCGTGGTATACGAAGGCGACCTCTTCCGCCGTCGGCGCGTTCGCGCGGCGTTCGTGGACATTGCCGGCACGTTCCTCCGCATGGAACACGATCCGCGCGTCGGCGACATTCGCATGGTTGATGCGAAAATCCCGGTCGAGCTGGACGAACTCACGGCAAAACCGGTTGCGTCGCAGAATGTAATCCTGAAGCACGCCGAGCACCTCTCGGTCGAGCCGCGCATTACGGGCACGATGATCCAACTGTGATTGGGGGTCAAGCAAGTAGACCTGGGCGCAGACTGGATCTGCTCCGTCGGCGGCGCGGACTGGACCGAGAAAGACGTTGACTTGGCCGGAGATGCGCAATGCGGAAATCGGGCAGCGGTGGTTCGCCTGCCCGCGGGCCATAAGGCGCTCGTCCGTGCATTTGAGCGACGCGAAGTTCAGCGCGCAGTTGTACGACCGGATGTTGGCGAGGAAGTCGGGGGACTGCGCCGTGTTGCCTTTGAAGAGGGCCTGGATCTCATTAGGCGGCTCCGGAATCCGCGGCAGCACCACAGTGCCATTGGCGCAGCACTTCGTGAACACGCCGGCTTGAGTGGCCTCCCCTTCAAAGTACAGCGCGTTGCAGTGCGAACAGAGCTTGGACATGTATCCGCAGTCGTGTTTCTCGACTTTGCCCTCGTCAAACTCGTCGATCGTGTGCTGGCCGGCGAGACTGACACTGCTTCGGCGTCGACGGTTGATTTGACCTTGTCGGTCTGACCGCTGGCGCGCAGCCTGGGCACCGATTCGAGCACTTCTTTGGTCGACGTTTTCTCGCGCCCGCGCTGTCCGGTGACGCGCGGCGTCGGCGCCGAGTCGAGCATCTCGGTCGTCCCCGTTTTCTCGCGCCCGCGCTGTCCGGTGACGCGCGGCGCCGGCGCCGAGTCGAGCATCTCGGTCGTCCCCGTCCTCAAGCGCCCGCGCTGTCCGGTGGCGCGCGGCGTCGGCGCCGAGTCGAGCATCTCGCTCGTCCCCGTCCTCAAGCGCCCGCGCTGTCCGGTGGCGCGCGGCGTCGACGCCGAGTCGAGCATCTCGCTCGTCCCCGTCCTCAAGCGCCCGCGCTGTCCGCTGGCGCGCAGCCTGGGCGCCGAGTCGAGTATCTCGCTCGTCCCCGTCCTCAAGCGCCCGCGCTGTCCGGTGGCGCGTGGCGTCGACGCCGAGTCGAGCATCTCGCTCGTCCCCGTCCTCAAGCGCCCGCGCTGTCCGCTGGCGCGCAGCCTGGGCGCCGAGTCGAGCATCTCGTTGGTCACCACCTTGGGAATGCAATCGATTCCACCTCTTGAGGCTTTCGTAAGAAGGGTGATGCGAGCATAGCCTTCTGCCGCAGCAGGCGCCTGGAGAGCATGGTCCGCAGACGGCACAGCCGACTCCTCCGCAGCTCAAGCACAGTAAATCGCGCTCGGCCCACAGCTTCATCCTCAGCGCGTCACTCTGGGGCCGGTGTGCCACTGGTTGCCTGGATGGGATCCTGACGCCCCGCGGCAGCTGCTGAGTCGAGTAGTCGAATGCCGGCGGTCGCACGTTGTTGTCCAAGGGCGCCAAGGCGCGTCGGTCCTGCGTGCCAACGCTTCCTCCGCCATGTGCTACACGACCACGACCACCGCCTCGCGCACCTCGACCACCGCCTCGGCCCGCAGGTTTCGTTCGAGCTCCACCGAGCAGCTTGGGTGGTCGCACAGGTAGGCTTTGGACGTGCTCTATGAGCTTATAGAACGCTACGTCGACATTCAGTCGTTGAGGGACGCGGGCAACCAACATTGTGGCGGCGCGCTGGATGGCGCCGACGTCGTTGAACCCGATCCGCATGGCTAGAGCGAGCTCTCGTGGCAGGATACGGTCGGCGGAAGCTGCGGGTGACGGCGCAGTGTGAGTGCCGACCCCGTCGCCATCATTTTTCTGCTCTTCCCAGCCGCCGTCACAGTGCTGGCCGCGCTCGCAGATCGATACGTCGTCGGGCGGCCCGGGGACCACGATGTCGTCGTCGTCATCCTCCTCGATGATCGGCAACATGTTGAGCACGCGCATGGCGCGAGCGGCGGCGTCGGCGGCGAGCGATCGGTCGAGCTCCTTGCCCCGCAACGGAGAGATCGGCCAAGGTCCACGTGAGCGAGTGTTCACCTCGACCCAATGGGCGAACGCGCCGGAGACATCCAACACTCGGCGTCGAGAGCAACGGAGGAGCATCTGGCGCATGTCGTAGGCGGCTTCAAGCTGGTCGACGGTGCGTTCGAGGCCTTCGATCTCGAACCAAACGGTGCGTTGATGCAGCTGCTCGGCGGCGGCGCCCAGGTGGTCGTCCAGCCGGGCCTTGAGGCCTGCGAGCTCCTGCTCGAAGGCGTCGATCTCTCGCTGAAGAGCGTTGAGGTCACGCCCTTGCTTTTTCTTGACCCCAACCCGTTTCCGCTCAGCCATCCGCGCTCGCACCGCCTCCACCTTGAGTTCCCGTATCTTGATCTTCCGAGTCAGCGCCCGACGTACAGGGTCCCACTCGTCCTCCTTCTGCGCCTCCATCGCGAAGCACGCTGCGAGTCGCCCGGGCGCGAGCCTGTCAATGTCGCTCGATGTCGCGTCGTCGCACATGACCCCGAAAGCATGGCGATACCGCGCTCGAAGCTCGTGAAGCTCCTCTCTCTTCGCGGCGACGTGCGCGTGCGCGTCCCACCCAAAGCACATTGGGCACAGAAAAAAACGGGCACAGAAAAAAACAACCGTCGTCTCCTAATCCTTTTGATCCTTACCCTAAATCGAGGGACAAACAGGACGTCACCCTTCGTCGCACATACGTCCGGCGGCAGCATGCGTACGACCTACGGGCGGGGCCCGTCCTCTCTTCGCCTGCCCCACGCCTCGGCGATGACCCCGACTAGGTCCCGCGTACTTATCTCCGCCCGTCAGGCACATCCCTCATACCCCACAAACCCACCCACATCCTTAATGCTCCCCACACACACCCCCCTCTTAGCAGTCGACATTTACAGACAAACAGACAAACACCCCCCCCTCTTAGCAGTCGACATTTAAAGACAAACAGACAAACAGACAAACAGACAGACAAACAGACAAACATCTGTCGATAAAAAGAAAACAAGTGCAGGCCAGTAAGTTCACCTAGTCCCAATCTCTAACCCCAGCAAGTTCACCTGTTCCCGTTAAGTTCACCTAGTCCCAATCTCTAACCCCTGTAAATTCGGCGTAAACCCAATCTCTAACCCCAGTAAGTTCGGCGTAAACCCGCACCCACTCACCCCACTCTCCTTCGAGCTCGTCGCTCTCACCCCCGCCAATCTAAGCTGCTTTGATCCGCAGACGCCGCTAAGCTTTGAGTTTACTCTAAAAGCCCCAGTAAGTTCACACTTGGTCTCAGTAAGTTCACCTGGTCACTAAGTTCACCTAGTCCCAATCTCTAACCCCAGTAAGTTCACCTGGTCCCAGTAAGTTAACCTATAGTGCGCGTGTAGACGCTGGGAGGGGGCTTATCGGTATTGCGCAGCACGTGTGGAGTAGGGTGGAGTCGTCGACCAAGAAGAGGATATCCTCGGGGTTGCCGATCGACAGAGAGCCACGTAGAGCTGGACGTGGCAGAAGACGGGCTTCGCCAAGAGGACGCCGACCTCGCGGGGCGTCTGGCCCTGGCTCTTGGTGATCGTTTGGCGTCGGCGGGCCTTAAGGGATACAGGCTGGAGGAGCCTCGGTGACAACGACACGATCGATCATGTATCTGGTACCGTTGCAGTGGCCGTGCGACGGGTCGAGGTTGCGAAGACTTTGAGCTCGCGATCAAAGTCAGCATGCCGTTGGTTGTCAGGGAGTTCAAAACTCGACTCTTGAGAGCGAGGTGTCGTCTTCCGACCCAACCTAGTCGGCCGAAAAGAACTCCGACGCCTCGTCTCCGGGAAAAAAAAAGGCCGAGGTCATGCGCACGTTGTCATCATCGACAACATCGTTTCGACGGGGCGAGAGAATGGCGCGCTGAAAGAGCCGCCGCGGGTCGTGGAAATAGTCTGCGAGGTCGCCGTATACGGCTTGGAGGATCACTGTCTGGCTCTCGCGCCTACCTGATCCTTACTCTCGCGCCTACCTGATCCTTACCCTAAATCGAGGGACAGACAGACAAGCCCGTCAGGCACATCCCCCATACCCCACAAACCCACCCACATCCTTCATGCTCCCCACACACACCCCCCTCTTAGCAGTCGACATTTAAAGACGGACAGACAAACAGACAGGCAAACATCTGTCGATTAGTAGTAAGGACATCTGTCGATTAGTAGTAAGGACCCTTACCCTCCTTCCCCTTTTTTTGCTATGCAAACCCTCGGCCGATCTTTTTCAAAGTAAGGTTGACGCGTGCGACGGCGATGGAGCCTTCGCCCGGCCAACGGGACGCCGCGCTCGAGCCAGGGACGCGAGCCTCGACGCCGGCATGGCATGCCGGGGTTTTTCTTTCGATGTTTTTTCGGGGTTCTGGCGCGCGCAAAAATGCGACGCGATTTCGCCTTTATTCCGCGCGAACTCTTCGGTACCGCGCGATGCGTGCCGGCGTCTTCGTCGCCGCTGCGACCGGCCACCGAAATCGAGAAGGGCTTGCCGCGCTCGCGTCTGCGGTCAAAGCCCGCTTCCACGGCCACGACTCGCTCTCCCGACGGGACGTCCTCGAGAACGTGCGCGACCGAACGAGACTCGACCGTCGACTCGGTGGATCGAACATCGTTTCACCTTCGATACGATGCGTGCCGGCGGCTTCGTCGCCGCTGCGAGCGGCCACCGCCGTCGCGACCGCGGACTCGGACTCGCCCGCGGGTTGACGTCCAGTCGACCAACCCGAAAAAAAACTCCGCGGCGCGGCGCGCCGCCGATCATCGAGCTCGACGCGTCTGCCAGCGCTTCGATACGATGCGTGCCGGCGTCTTCGTCGCCGCTGCGAGCGGCCACCGCCGTCCCGACCGCGGCCTCGGACTCTCCCCCGCGGGCGACAACGGCTCGCCGTAAAGTCGCGGCCTTCGTCGAGGCGTCGTCGACCTCGACGCGTCTGCGACCGCGATTTCGCTTTGGTCGACGGTGGTCGCGCCACGTCCTGGGACTGGCCGCGCTCTGGCCATCGCAAACCTCGCGTCCTACTGCTGGAGCGCCTACGGATCGAAGACCAGGAACAACGCGGCGACGACCGCGACGAGCGCGCCGCGCGCCGACGTGCCGACGACCGGCCGCGCGCCCGCGCGCGTCCACGACGACCGCCCGTGGCCGCGCTCTGGCCATCGCCCACGGAGACGAAGACCTCCCCGCTCGCGTCTACGGCGAAGCCCGCTTCCACGGCCACGCCTCGCTCTTCCCGCTGCGGCCGTCCTCGCCGCGAGAACCTCTGGACCGTCGACCGCGACGGCGCGTCCGCTATCTATGGATTATGCGCCACGCCCTCCTTCTCACTACGCCCGCCGCCACCCCGGCGCCTATTGTCTATAAGGAAATACTCCAATAAAGAAAGCGGCCATCCGCCATCACATAGTCCATCCGCAAAAAACGCAAAGCCGAAAATAAACAGGCATAACGCTAACCCCCAGAACGCTTCGCGCAACGGAAAGCAAGGAAAACGGTACCCACCCTAACCCAAGAACGAAAAATTGCGCAGAAATCTTCAAGAACCGAAAAGACTGAATTTCCAGGGCGTGCGACGGCGTTTTTGGTCGGCTCCCGAGACGCGGCGGCCGTCGAGGCGGTGGGGGGTCCGGGGGTGTCCCCCGGCGGGGGGTTTGGGGGGCAGAGCCCCCCAATTCCCGGGGGGTTCGGGGGCTTGCCCCCCGAGAAAAAGCCCGAAAAAAACCCGACTTGGCCTTACTAGTCCACAATAATTAATTGGGAAACGTGAGTCAGTGTGTCCCGACACATTAACGGAACTCTACTTTCTGTTCAAAGCCCTATGTATGCTCGAAACGGGCCGACAAAATCTGCGTTTTGTAAAGCCGATTTATTTCAAAACGCTTCACCCGCGGCCTACTTTCTGTTCTTTGCTAAATGTATGAGCCAAAAGCAAAGCTATTTATAAAATGTTTTCTTCTTGCCATCTGCGGCGAGCCTTGTAGTATCGGAGAGACCGTAGAAGTTTGAGCGAGAATCTGGGGTGGTTGCCGTACGTACGTCTCGAGTTCGGATCCTGGTAGTATTTCGAAGGAGAAAACCCTTAGGCGAGAGTATTTCGAAGAAGAAAACCCGTAGTATTCGTTTAAAAGAAAACCCTCTCGGATGGTCGATTTGTATGCTGTATGCTGGTAGTCGTAGATCGAGAGTATTCGAAGAAGAAAACCCTAACCTTCCGTCTTCGCCCCCCGGCCATACCCCGTCCCACTGCGAACGTTCCGGCTGCCAACCGGCGCGCCCGGGAGGCGAATAGGTGCCAACCTACGCCGGGAGGGCGGATGCCCTCGCAAGGCTCAGGATTCATGAGGCACCGTCCTCCATCGCAACCGCAGTCAGCGATCAGGGTAAGGTTGTAGTCGTAAAAATCGAGATTATTTCGAAGAAGCAAACCCTCGGCCGATCTTTTTTGAAGTAAGGTTGACGCGTGCGACGGCGATGGAGCCTTCGCCCGGCAAACGGGACGACGCGCTCGAGCCAGGGACGCTACGCGAGCCTCGACGCCGGCATGGCATGCCGGGGTTTTTCTTTCGATGTTCTTTCGGGGTTCTGGCGCGCGCAAAAATGCGACGCGATTTCGCCTTTTTTGCGCGCGAACTCTTCGGTACGCGCGCGATGCGTGCCGGCGTCTTCGTCGCCGCTGCGACCGGCCACCGAAATCGACAAGGGCTTGCCGCGCGCGCGTCTGCGGTCAAAGCCCGCTTCCACGGCCACGACTCGCTCTTCCGACGGGACGTCCTCGAGAACGCGCGAGAGCGAACGAGACTCGACCGTCGACTCGGTGGATCGACCACCGTTTCACCTTCGATACGATGCGTGCCGCCGGCTTCGTCGCCGCTGCGAGCGGCCACCGCCGTCGCGACCGCGGACTCGGACTCGCCCGCGGGTTGACGTCCAGTCGACCAACCCGAAAAAAAACTCGGCGGCGCGCTCGACGCGTCTGCCAGCGCCTGCCGCCCGGCGGCCCGGCGCGGCGCGCCGCCGGGCGGCGCGCTCGACGCGTCTGCCAGCGCTTCGATGCGATGCGTGCCGGCGTCTTCGTCGCCGCTGCGAGCGGCCACCGCCGTCCCGACCGCGGCCTCGGACTCTCCCCCGCCGGCGACAACGGCTCGCCGTAAAGTCGCGGCCTTCGTCGAGGCGTCGTCGAGCCGGGCTCTGGCCATCGCAAACCTCGCGACCTACTGCTGGAGCGCCTACGGATCGAAGACGAGGAACAACGCGGCGACGACCGCGACGAGCACGCCGCGCGCCGAAGCGCCGACGCGCCGACGACCGGCCGCGCGCCCGCGCGCGTCCACGACGACCGCCCGTGGCCGCGCTCTGGCCATCGCCCACGGAGACGAAGACCTCCCCGCTCGCGTCTACGGCGAAGCCCGCTTCCGCGGCCACGCCTCGCTCTTCCCGCTGCGGCCGTCCTCGCCGCGAGAACCTCTGGACCGTCGACCGCGACGGCGCGTCCGCTATCTATGGATTATGCGCCACGCCCTCCTTCTCACTACGCCCGCCGCCACCCCGGCGCCTACACCAAAAATATTGTCTATAAGGAAATACTCCAATAAAGAAAGCGGCCATCCGCCATCACATAGTCCATCCGCAAAAAACGCAAAGCCGAAAATAAACAGGCATAACGCTAACCCCCAGAACGCTTCGCGCAACGGAAAGCAAGGAAAACGGTACACACCCTAACCCAAGAACGAAAAATTGCGCAGAAATCTTCAAGAACCGAAAAGACAGAATTTCCACGGCGTGCGACGGCGTTTTTGGTCGGCTCCCGAGACGCGGCGGCCGTCGAGGCGGTGGGGGGTCCGGGGGTGTCCCCCGGCGGGGGGTTTGGGGGGCAGAGCCCCCCAATTCCCGGGGGGTTCGGGGGGCTCCCCCCCCGAGAAAAAGGCCGGAAAAAACCCGACTTGGCCTTACTAGTCCACAATAATTAATTGGGAAACGTCAGTGTGTGTGTGAGGAAACATTAACGGAACTCTACTTTCTGTTCTTTCGAGCATGTATGCTCGAAACGGCCCGACAAAATCTGCGTTTTGTAAAGCCGATTTATTTCAAAACGCTTCACCCGCGGCCTACTTTCTGTTCTTTTGCTAATGTATGCGCCAAAAGCGCTGCTATTTATAAAATGTTTTCTTCTTGGCATCTGTGAGAGCCTTGTAGTATGGGAGAGAGCGAAGAAGTTTGAGCGAGAATCTGGGGTGGTTGCGTTGCGTACGTCTCGAGTTCGGATCCTGGTGGTCGATTTGTATGCTGAGTGTAGCCTGGGGAGTGTGGGTGAAGACGATTTTCGGGTATGTGGTGCGCCTAGGTCCCTGGTTTCGAGTTCGAATCCCGTAGTCAATTGGACGCTGGTAGTCGTGAAAATCGAGAGTATATCGAAGAAGAAAACCCTTAGTGTTTCTAAAAAGAAAATCCTTGCCCTTCTTCCTTTTTTTTTGCTATGCAAACCCTCGGCCGATCTTTTTTGAAGTAAGGTTGACGCGTGCGACGGCGATGGAGCCTTCGCCCGGCAAACGGGACGACGCGCTCGAGCCAGGGACGCTACGCGAGCCTCGACACCGGCATGGCATGCCGGGGTTTTTCTTTCGATGTTCTTTCGGGGTTCTGGCGCGCGCGAAAATGCGACGCGATTTCGCCTTTTTTACGCGCGAACTCTTCGGTACGCGCGCGATGCGTCCCGGCGTCTTCGTCGCCGCTGCGAGACCACCAGGAACAACGCGGCGACGACCGCGACGAGCGCGCCGCGCGCCCACGCGCCGACGACCGGCCGCGCGCCCGCGCGCGCCCGCGACGACCGCCCGTGGCCGCGCACTGGCCAGCGCCCACGGAGACGAAGACCTCCCCGCTCGCGTCTACGGCGAAGCCCGCTTCCACGACCACGCCTCGCTCTTCCCGCTGCGGCCGTCCTCGCCGCGAGAACCTCTGGACCGTCGACCGCGACGGCGCGTCCGCTATCTATGGATTATGCGCCACGCCCTCCTTCTCACTACGCCCGCCGCCACCCCGGCGCCTACACCAAAAATATTGTCTATAAGGAAATACTCCAATAAAGAAAGCGGCCATCCGCCATCACATAGTCCATCCGCAAAAAACGCAAAGCCGAAAATAAACAGGCATAACGCTAACCCCCATAACGCTTCGCGCAACGGAAAGCAAGGAAAACGGTACACACCCTAACCCAAGAACGAAAAATTGCGCAGAAATCTTCAAGAACCGAAAAGACAGAATTTCCACGGCGTGCGACGGCGTTTTTGGTCGGCTCCCGAGACGCGGCGGCCGTCGAGGCGGTGGGGGGTCCGGGGGTGTCCCCCGGCGGGGGGTTTGGGGGGCAGAGCCCCCCAATTCCCGGGGGGTTCGGGGGGCTTGCCCCCCGAGAAAAAGGCCGAAAAAAACCCGACTTGGCCTTACTAGTCCACAATAATTAATTGGGAAACGTGAGTGTGTGTGTCACGACACATCAACGGAACTCTACTTTCTGTTCAAATCCCTATGTATGCTCGAAACGGGCCGACAAAATCTGCGTTTTGTAAAGCCGATTTATTTCAAAACGCTTCACCTCCGGCCTACTTTCTGTTCTTTGCTAAATGTATGAGCCAAAAGCGTTGCTGTTTATAAAATGTTTTCTTCTTGCCGTCTGCGGAGAGAGCCGCCTTATAGTATGTAGTATCGGAGAGAGCGAAGAAGTTTGAGCAAGAATCTGGGGTGGTCGCCGTACGTACGTCTCGAGTTCGGATCCTGGTGGTCGATTTGTATGCTGGTAGTCGTAGATCGAGAGTATTTCGAAGAAGAAAACCCTAACCTTCCGTCTTCGCCCCCCGGCCATACCCCGTCCCACTCCGGCTGCCAACCGGCCCGCCCGGGAGGCGAATAGGTGCCAACCTACGCCGGGAGGGCGGATGCCCTCGCAAAGCTCAGGATTCATGAGGCACCGTCCTCCATCGCAACCGCAGTCGGCGATCAGGGTAAGGGTTTCTAGAAAGAAAATCCTTACCCTTCTTCCTCTTTTTTTGCTATGCACAAACCCTCGGCCGATCTTTTTTGAAGTAAGGTTGACGCGTGCGACGGCGATGGAGCCTTCGCCCGGCAAACGGGACGACGCGCTCGAGCCAGGGACGCGACGCGAGCCTCGACGCCGGCATGGCATGCCGGGGTTTTTCTTTCGATGTTCTTTCGGGGTTCTGGCGCGCGCAAAAATGCGACGCGATTTCGCCTTTATTCCGCGCGAACTCTTCGGTACGCGCGATGCTGCCCGGCGTCTTCGTCGCCGCTGCGAGAGGCCACCGAAATCGACAACGGCTTGCCGCGCGCGCGTCTGCGGTCAAAGCCCGCTTCCACGCCTACGACTCGCTCTTCCGACGGGACGTCCTCGAGAACGCGCGCGACCGAACGAGACTCGACCCTCGACTCGGTGGATCGACCACCGTTTCACCTTCGATACGATGCGTGCCACCGGCTTCGTCGCCGCTGCGAGCGCCGTCGCGACCGCGGACTCGGACTCGCCCGCGGGTTGACGTCCAGTCGACCAACCCGAATAAAAACTCGGCGGCGCGCTCGACGGGCGGCGCGCCGGCGCTCGACGCGTCTGCCAGCGCTTCGATACGATGCGTGCCGGCGTCTTCGTCGCCGCTGCGAGCGGCCACCGCCGTCCCGACCGCGGCCTCGGACTCTCCCCCGCGGGCGACAACGGCTCGCCGTAAAGTCGCGGCCTTCGTCGAGGCGTCGTCGAGCTCGACGCGTCTGCGACCGCGATTTCGCTTTGGTCGACGGTGGTCGCGCCACGTCCTGGGACTGGCCGCGCTCTGGCCATCGCAAACCACGCGACCTACTGCTGGAGCGCCTACGGATCGAAGACCACGAAAAACGCGGCGACGACCGCGACGAGCGCGCCGCGCGCCGACGCGCCGACGACCGGCCGCGCGCTCGCGCGCGTCCACGACGACCGCCCGTGGCCGCGCTCTGGCCATCGCCGACGGAGAAGAAGAAGACGAAGACCTCCCCGCTCGCGTCTACGGCGATGCCCGCTTCCGCGGCCACGCCTCGCTCTTCCCGCAGCGGCCGTCGTCGCCGCGAGAACCTCTGGACCGTCGACCGCGACGGCGCGTCCGCTATCTATGGATTATGCGCCACGCCCTCCTTCTCACTACGCCCGCCGCCACCCCGGCGCCTACACCAAAAATATTGTCGATAAGGAAATACTCCAATAAAGAAAGCGGCCATCCGCCATCACATAGTCCATCCGCAAAAAACGCAAAGCCGAAAAAAAAGAGGCATAACGCTAACCCCCATAACGCTTCGCGCAACGGAAAGGAAGGAAAACGGTACCCACCCTAACCCAAGAACGAAAAATTGCGCAGAAATCTTCAAGAACCGAAAAGAGTGAATTTCCACGGCGTGCGACGGCGTTTTTGGTCGGCTCCCGAGACGCGGCGGCCGTCGAGGCGGTGGGGGTCCGGGGGTGTCCCCCGGCGGGGGGTTTGGGGGGCAGAGCCCCCCAATTCCCGGGGGGTTCGGGGGGCTTGCCCCCCGAGAAAAAGGCCGAAAAAACCCGACTTGGCCTTACTAGTCCACAATAATTAATTGGGAAACGTGAGTGTGTGTGTCACGACACATCAACGGAACTATACTTTCTGTTCTTTTGCCTATGTATGCTCGAAACGGGCCGACAAAATCTGCGTTTTGTAAAGCCGATTCATTTCAAAACGCTTGGGAAATGTCAGTCTGTCCGTCACAGCACATTAACGGACCTATACTTTCTGTTCAAAGCAGCATGTATGCTCGAAACGGGCCGACAAAATCTGCGTTTTGTAAAGCCGATTTATTTCAAAACGCTTCACCCGCGGCCTACTTTCTGTTCTTTGCTAAATGTATGCGCCAAAAGCGTTGCTATTTATAAAATGTTTTCTTCTTGGCATCTGCGGAGAGCCTTGTAGTATTGGAGAGACCGAAGAAGTTTGAGCGAGAATCTGGGTTTGTTGCTGTACGTGCGTCTCGAGTTCGGATCCGGGTGGTCGATTTGTGTGCTGAGAGTAGTAGCTTGGGGAGTGTGGGTGAAGACGATTTTCGGATACGTAGTGCATCTACGTCCCTAATTTCGAGTTCCCCCCCGGCCATACCCCGTCCCACTGCGAACGTTCCGGCTGGCTGCCAACCGGCCCGCCCGGGAGGCGAATAGGTGCCAACCTACACCGGGAGGGCGGATGCCCTCGCAAAGCTCAGGATTCATGAGGCACCGTCCTCCATCGCAACCGCAGTCGGCGATCAGGGTATCGGATGCCCTCGCAAAGCTCAGGATTCATGAGGGACCGTCCTCCATCGCAACCGCAGTCGGCGATCAGGGTAAGGGCTTCTACAAAGAAAATCCTTATCCTTCTTCCTCTTTTTTTGCCATGCACAAAGTCGCGCACACCGCCTCGACCGCAACGTCGTTGCACTATAGTTCACCAGCCACTGTTGGTCCTGATGAATATAAGGTCCAAGAAGCGGACGTTCCCCTCGACGAATATAAACTGAAGTGTCTCCACGGTATGTCGCCTGAAAACAGGCACGCCTACCTCAAGGCCATCGCCAAGGAACTCCACGACATTATCCGCTTTGGCTGCTTCAAACTTTCCTTACCCGACGGTGTCTCTCGCCTTATTGACAGCAGGATGGTGCTGAAGATTAAAACAGACTCTGCAGGCAAATACGTTAAGCACAAGGCTCGCCTCGTGCTACGTGGCTTCCTAGCATCTCTTGGCGTCGATTTCTTTGGCACCTTCAGCCCAATGGCCACAATGACCGCAATCCGGGTACTACTGGCTATTGCAGCATACGAGCAATTGCCTGTCTACCATACAGACGTCCCGAACGCCTTCGTTCAGTCTGACATTGATGCCAACGTCTATGTTCAGTTACCAGACGGCATCAAGCTTATCGACCCCGATGACGCTAAGTACAAGGGCCGACGCCTACCGAAACTGCTGAAGTCACTTTACGGACTTCGGCAATCACCATCTCTTTGGAACAAAGAGATAGACGGCTTATTCCGTAGCCTTGGCTACAAGCGCCTGCATTCGGACTCTTGCCGATATGCTCGAGTATTCGCATATGCTAAGTTCGTCGTATGCAGTCTGTCTGTAGACGACACTGTTATTGTGTCCAATGACGACACTCTTCGTACTGAGTTACAGGATGCCCTTCACAAACGGTATGCTCTAGGGCAGTTTGAACCTGTCCACACCCTCCTAGGCATGCGTGTGTGTCGCACATCTGATGGATCCATTTCTCTGGATGTGCAAGCCAAGCTGGATGAACTCTTCGCTGATCACCCTGTCTCGCAGCAACTGACCCCGCTTAAATATCCTATGTCATCGTCCTTCAAGTATAAAGATGGCACTCCCAGCTCTGAAACAGAGTTGTACATCAATTCGCACTTTGCCACCCTCCTTGGCAAGCTGGTGTTCTTGCAAGTTGCCTGCAGACCTGACTTCTCGCAAGCCTTGGGCAGATGTTCGCGTGGTATGCATGCACCCACATATGTTCACGTCCAAATGCTAGAACATTTGCTTCGCTACCTCAGGAAGCCGGAAAACCGCTCACTTCGCCTCTGGTTTCACCCTAAAGGTAATGCCATTGAAGCTCACCTTCGCGCTGTCTCCGCTAATCGAATTGATCTATCCACTGTGGTCGACTACCAACCACAGGATGTATCTACTGGACAGTTTGACCCCTTAGTCGCCATGGTTGACGCTGACAACGCCCCTTCCTTAGCGCAGGAAGATAGGAAATCTACCACCGGGTTTGTCTTCTATCTTTTCAACTGCCTTGTAGGTTGGAAAAGCAAGCTTCAACCGATTGTCGCCTGCTCAACTCACGAAGCTGAGTTGATTGCCCTCAGTATTTGTGCTGATGAAGCTGTTTGGCTACGCAAGCTGCTGTTGGAACTCTCCTTTGTCGTCAACCCCACCTTCTACGTCAACAATGTTAATGGTGAGAACACCGCTGATCCTGTTGATTTCGATGACAATGACAACCCAATTGCTGAAGATATGCGCTTCATCAGAAGCCTACCTCTCTTATCTGACAATGCCGCCGCCGTTCACACCTCTAATAACCCAGATGGATCTTCTCGATCCAAGGTACTGTCGACCAGATGGTTTAAGATCCGTGAGTACATCTCGCTACAGAAAATTCGAGTCCATCATGTTCCCGGCAAGCTAAACGTGGCTGATGGTTTTACAAAGCCACTTGCTGCTGAGTTTTCCACCTTTCGTACTCTACTCGGTATGCATCATGCCTCTGACGACAAGCCTTTACAGGATTGAAGGTGCCTAAACCCTAGTGACCGCAACGTCGCTAAACTAGCCCTGGCCCTACCTTCTTTTGCCACAATTTTTTGTGCGCGTGTGAGTGTCGCTCATGTCTTTTTCTTGGCACTCCCGTGGCCGCGGCATCTCCCTAGTCGTTTGAAGGACAGTCCTTTCTCGCTCTCCACGGCCGAACCTTCCCCCAGGTTGTCGCAAAAGCGACAAACCATGACTGCTACTACTGCTACCACACAGGCTGCTGCGGTTCCATACCAGCCGTGCATATCTCACCTCAGTCGCTGACGTTCCAGGACGGCCTCAGCATGGACTATGCTGTGTACGAGCGAGGACAACCTACTGTATATGTTCGCAATGATACTTCCTTCCAATTCCCTTGTGATGCGCGCACAGCTGTTCATATACGCGCTACCCTCATACGCATCTATCATTTGCCAAGGGAGTTATATACTCTTTTAACAAACATGCTAGCTCAACACCCATCATCACTTGTTAACATGATCTTATCCGTATCCGCCCTGGCCACAACAGATTATACCATACATACAATGGCCATTCGCACTGGATCTTCGGCTTATAACACATATGCACCTTGAGCATCGTAGTTTACTTGTGACTCTTGTTCAAACACAGAGTCGCAAAGCTCAGGCTATGTGCAAGCCATCCATTCAGCATTTGATTACTACTGTTGCTCGATCGTTACAACATCTTGACGACTACGCATCATCCTCTGATGATACAGAACCGCCATCACTCCGGGATGTAATGTTCGGCCCCACTTATACTCAGGCAGAACATTAAGACTTCCTGCGCTCTTTTCTTTTAACGTTGACCGAAACGTCGTTAAACTACTTACACTCCACGCCAGACTCTACTCTGGAGATATCTTCGCCATCGTTACATACGTCTTCTGCTTCGCTTGCTGATTTCGACGCCTTGCGTCAACAAGTCGACCAACTCCAGGAAACTCTTCGAATCTATATTACCAAGGCTACCATTGCTTCAACCACCTCCCTGGAGAACCGGCTCTTTCCACCTACAGCCAACACCCACGTGTTACTTATAACACTGTACAAGATCACAGAGCTGTTGTCTCGCTTAACACTCACCGCTCATGACCAACATGCTGCCAGCCACTCCTCCCCGGACGATCACCTCCTTCATCTACGTGACAAGTTGCTCTCATGCTTCAGAGCATTCCGTCCGCTCTCATGTGAATCTGAAGACTCTTCTATCTTCACGTTCGCCAAGTCCAACTTCTTGGAAAACCAACTGGACACCTTACAACTAGATTCTCTTTCGCCATCCATACTGAATGCTCTACTTGCACTCACATTTCACTTGGCACCACATCATTCAGCTATTGGTGTTCACCACCTTACAGCAGAAGCTGACGATGATTCCAGCACTCTCAAACCGGTAACAATTAACGACATCTACCACCTCACCTCAGATAATCCTAACACACTATCTGTTGTATCTGTGTTTCGTAATGTTCTGTTCGAAAGGGTCAAATCGACTCTCAGCTCCACCAAGTCCAAGCCCTAGACACCCCTGCTATACTCTTGATGCTTCGTATGTGACCTCTGCGACCATCAAGACTGTATTCTCCTTTTTTTTCTTTCCTTCATCATCATCTTTCTCGAGAGATGTTCTATAGTCGCACCTTGCGCTTAAGACATCTCGAGGGGGTGCAGAGAAATCTGCTGCCTCTTACCCTTATCCGTCCGTTGAGAACGTGATCTCTTCCTTACCCTTCTTCTTCCTTTCTACACAGCCAATTAGTCCTCTGATTTGTGCTTAAGCTCATCATCATGGTCTAGCGCATCCCGAGGTATGTAGCACTATACACTTTACCTTTCTCGTGTGGTTCTAGATACCGCCTGTCGTGTTCTGAGGATATAGGGAACATACCATTTCATTCCCCGAGTTTAATACTTCCAGACGCTCATGATGAGACGGGATGGTTTCCCAGGTGACTTACCACTGCATGCTAAATGCTCTGCACTACTGTGGAGTCATCCGACAATATTCCTGAAACCATAAAGGCTCTGGAAAATAAAGTCAGGACATTATCTCTACTAGTCACCAAGCGTGATAATCAACTATCAGATGCGCATGAGGTCATCACTCAACTTAATGACAAAATCGATGCCTTAACCGCGCAACTGACCGATGATACCAAGAACTTAGCACTCTTGGATGATTTACTCTCTAACCACCAGATGTACCAGGATGCTACGCTGCCGGCTCTTGCTGTTTTAACTCACCTCATTTCGATATCGCCCCTTACCTCAGTTGGGCAGTCGCTTGCAAATACTATCGAAGAGGATCAACGACGACCTGTAATTGAAAGTGCAGCCCTTGGTCTCCATGACGCTATGTCTGATGCGAAACAACAACTAATACCTGCATCCGACCTTCGTACCCTGCCACCCGCCGCTGCTCTGTCGTACCTGTCATCTGTTCTACCCCCGCTTTCCAACTTATGCGATGTTACTGTCGTGGACAACAATACTAATGACGACGATTCTGATCACGCTTCCTCGACCCCTGGGCTAAAGAAACTAGAGGAGGCCAGTCAAGACGAATTGGACTACACTCCAGCAAAGATAGATGAAGACTCGTTGCGTAATGTAACGACACGTCAAACATCCTCACCCTCTTTTCAATCTTAACTTTGTGGCTTGTGTTGTTGTGTTTTGTTTAATTGTTCGACGTTTTCACGTCTCGTACACAATCTTCGCGTACCCTGATCGCCGACTGCGGTTGCGATGGAGGACGGTGCCTCATGAATCCTGAGCCTTGCGAGGGCATCCGCCCTCCCGGCGTAGGTTGGCACCTATTCGCCTCCCGGGCGGGCCGGTTGGCAGCCGGAACGTTCGCAGTGGGACGGGGTATGGCCGGGGGCGCAGACGGAAGGTTATCGACGAGTTGGTTGTCAGTCACATCGCGGTCTCCTCGTCGCATGGCGACAAGCTTGATGGTCACTCTCCGCCGACCGACCTTTCGGCGCTCCTCGTCTACAGGCCTGTGATTCCGGACTGGCTCCTGTCGGTCCGGCCTGGCTCCCATGCTCGGGAGAGGTCTGAAGTTAGTTAAGTTAGTGCACAATCTTCACACTCACAAGAACGTCTGGAATGCATAAAAAAATCTCCACACGCTGAGGGGGTCCAGAGAGTTGCACCATAATGTGTACGACGCTCTGGAGCTCTTCGCGCCTTTTCTCACACTCCTTCAGCATGAGGGGCTTCTCTCCGAATTAATGCGGCTTTCCCTCATGCCCTATCATTCCTTACTTTCCCTTCCTTACCCCTTCCGCAACTATTTATTTCAAGACTATGAAGAACCCAGTCTGAAGCTTTCTTCCAACAAGGAGAAATCCTCCAGGTGCGTGCCGTAGGGTACGGGGTCTTTTGCTTAATTAGCAGAAGCTCCGTTCCTCGTTGTCAGTGTAAAAGCTTCTATGGGACTTAATGTCCCTGAGGAGTTAGGGCCTAAATCCCTACCTTGTGTAGTAGCATGTGACAAGCGGAATCGTCTGTACACGCCTAAGACCGCACGCGGTCTCTGCCATGTACCCGGAGAGGGTCAAATCTCTCCATGAAGATGAAAAGGCAAACATTAAACTTAGTACCCTTTCCGCGGACGATGCATCGGATAGCACCTCGGATGCAATAGAGGCACTAGCAACCAAAATTTCCAACTTGTCCCGGACCACTATCGAACTACAAGCTAAATTATCAACAGCGCAATTATCAACAATGCAAGATTTCATGGACCAATCCACAGTTAAAATGGAACAAATTATCGCACGGCTTACCGATAATACTAAAGCCTTGAAGCTTTTACACGATCGAGTAGACGATCAACAAGCTAAATTGGAGTCATTTCATGCGCAACTTACCAACATTACAAAGAATCAGACGCTTCTAGATGATCATCAGCCAGAGCAGAAAGTGCACTTGTGTGCAACCTTACCTTGCGAGGGCATCCGCCCTCCCGGCGTAGGTTGGCACCCATTCGCCTCCCGGGCGGGCCGGTTGGCAGCCGGAACGTTCGCAGTGGGACGGGGTATGGCCGGGGGGCGAAGACGGAAGGTTATCGACGAGTTGGTTGTCAGTCACATCGCGGTCTCCTCGTCGCATGACGACAAGCTTGATGGTCACTCTCCGCCGACCGACCTTTCGGCGCTCCTCGTCTACTGGCCCGTGATTCCGGACTGGCTCCTGTCGGTCCGGCCTGGCTCCCATGCTCAGGAGAGGTCTGAAGTTAGTTAGTTGGTTAGTGCAACCTTACCTGCACTTGCTGAGCTCACCCATGCTGTTTCGCGTTCGATGCTTTCATCATTTGAACCGAATCGATAAAGTTCATGATAAGGATAAACGAGTTAACTCGAAAACGCAGCTATTGGCCTGCATGAGGCCTTGTCTGATGCTAACTAACAACTTAATCCTATCATCTAATCTCGTGCCATGCAACCTGCTGCTGCTCTCTCCCATGTGTCATCTCCTATACCATCACTTTCGAAATTGTTCGATTTTTGGTGATGTTGCTACTTTGGACAATACTGTTAAAGATGAATCCGCGACTCCTATTCATAATGCAGATAAAATTGAACAAGCTGATGAAGACACAGAGTTCGAGTATAACTCTCCTTCGAAGATGGATCCACATGCACTATATAATATAACCACTCGTGATTCAACCTCCCCTTCGCCACAACCTTAGCTCTATGTTATGTTATGTTGTGTTGTGTTGTGTTTTGTTTTCTTTTGTTTTGTTTAATTGTTTGACGTCTCACGTCTAGTGCACAATCTTCGCACTCTCACGAGCGTCTGGAATGCATAAAGCAACTTCCACACGTTGAGGGGGGTCAGAGAGTTCACTCATAACATGTACGACCCTCTGGCTCTTCGCACCTTTTCTCACACACCATCCTCAAGGGGTTTTCCCTGCGAATTAATACGGCTTTCCCCCATGCTTACCCCCCCCCCCCCTGCCGCATTGTTTTCTTATCTAGGTATGAGAATCATGTAGAGCTTCTCTTCGGACAAAGAGAAATCCTCCAGGTGCGTGCCGTCGGGCACAGAGTCTTTTGCTAAATTAGCAGAAGTTCTGTCCCCTTAGAGAAGAACAGTAATTTCAACTGTGTTACCCTTCCGCAGAGAGAGAGCAGTGGTAGTCTGCCCTCGTATCTGTCTCCTATAACGAGGACAGCCGGAGTGAACAAAACAGCGTATTTTCTTCGATCAAAAGGTGCTAAAAATAAGAGAGCTAACCATAGGATAGGGGGTTACTAACCCTAATTTAAATTTTCTATCTCTACGCCCTCACAGATCGAACTCGGCGAGCGAAATCTGGATCAAACTACAGGGTTTGCTTGCCATCGGCAAGAACATATATGTTATATTTTATCGTATGGGGAAAGATAGAAGATTTTGACCTCAAGGCCGGTAGACTGCGCAGTCTTAGGCGTGTACAGACCATTCCGCTTGTCATATGCTACTACACAAGGTAGGATTTAGGCCCAACCCTAAGGACATTAGGTCCGATATAAGCGTTCACACTGACAATGAGGAATGAAGCCTCCATTAATTAAACAGACAACCCGCACCTGACGGTACGCACCTGGAGGTCCATCCTTGTTGGAAGTGAACTGCAGATCTAGTTCTTCATAATCTGAGATATAATGGCGGAAGGGGGAAGGAAAGAGGGAAGCTCGTCTTACGGAGAAAAGTCCTTGCGGAGATGTGTGAGGAGGAGAAGTTCCAGTGTCGCGCCAATAGTGTAGCTCTGCACCTCAACGTAAAAGAACTGGTGCATTTCTGTCTTGAGGGCGGAACTTGGGTAATGTACATAGGAGCAGCGAACAGGTGAACAAACAACAAAGACATGGAAGTTAACATACGATTAATTTATGAGGTCGGGCGTGTCGATTGCGTAAAGTGCGGTATCAACATCAGATGGGTCCAATTCATCCTCGCTATTATCTTCCAGTTCCTTAACTCTGAGAGGAAGAATCATGATCTTCGCATTGGTCATTACAGTATTGTTCGTAGTCCGCATCACTTAAGGTGACCAGGTGCCATAACAGACGAGAGGAACGACATAGCTGCATCCGGTGTTGCATGCAGGTCCAATGCGGCATGCCATGATCCTGCGCATCGACGCGCTGCATGCTTATGAGCTGCATCGTCGATTTGCTTGCTTTTACTCATCATATGTATTTGATGAAACTGTCCAATAGACGAAATAAAGCGATCGTGAAATTATGTGGACAAAGACAGCTAAGATTGGTACTACGCTATCTTGATGCATCTGGAAGCTTGATAGTATATTATCCAAGAGCGCGACGTACTTAATATTCTCGGTTACTCGAGTGTGTAAGTTGTCGTAGGCTTATTGTACCTGGGTTAAGTTCTTTAGCGCAACCGATAGCTGTTGATCTTTGCCATCAATTGCTGTTCACTGCGTGAGACGAGGATGCAGATGAATCTCCTTCTTAACCGGCGCAAAGATTCAACGCCATTGTCATTAGACATGTCTGGCGTGGACTCGGCGGATGGAGTTTCGATGGCTGCTGGTGGCAACCTTCGTGACAATGTATTATCTGAAAAGGCATCAATTATAGCAGAAGGATGGCCAACCTGGACTCAGCACGCTTTAAAGGACGATTGGTGCTCAGTGGAAAGTTGACGGCAATTAAGCATTGGCGGCCGTCGCGTTAAGTTGGAGAGATATCATTAACGAGCGTTCAATGAGCACATTAGCGGCTCATCAGAAGTCACTACACGTTTTATCCTCATCCGATTGTAGTAAGGACCAAGCCGCTACAAGAATCTCAAGATTGACATTCTAGATATAAGGCTGTAACAAGAGAGTACATTGTCGTCAGGGTTAACGATGATTTTAGAAGCATCAACGTTATGACTCACATACAATCCAGAGCGCCTCTTTGAGCAGCTTGTTATAGCAATGGACTTTCCAAGGCGGAGAATGATGCCCTCTGTGTGCAGCTGGAT